>JANAVB010038616.1:4134288-4309572 GCA_029216955.1 Iris pallida | reverse complement strand
CGCACAACTATGTCTTAGTGTTTAACTTAGTATAAAAACTAAGTTTACGTATTATTTTTACAGTGACGAGTCACCAGACATCTATAGCATTTCTATCACTACCTTATTTTGCTAAAGGCAAGTACCTCTACAAACTTTACATACTGCTATAACAATAACTATGATCCAACCATGTTAAATGCTGATCCTTGGGGTAGCAAGTTAAATCTTCACAGTTATATTATTTCAGTCCCTACCATGCTTAGGACAGTTCTTATATCTCCACATGCTTAAAAACGAGATTATGGAAAAACTGTTAGTAAGAAGTACGTGATCATGCCCCCTTCTCCGTATGTATTTACCGAGCATGTGTATATTCTATATGTAACTTTCGTCGTATGTTCTGGTCCCGCTTTTGTGTATGGACATACACCGATGTCGTTATGTGTACGTATGTGCACATCAAAAATTGATATGTACCACTGTACATCCTATTTACCTATTGACCGATCCCGTACATGCTACAGTTTTAAACTTTAAAACAAACATATGATGCCATGATAGATTATGATATAACATGATTCCTGTTCATTACACTCCTGTTCATTTCATGTTTCATATATTTAGTTTGCTAGAATCAGTACTTGCTCCCGTCCTGACAGGATAACGTTGTAGGTATACTTTCTGATGAGGAGTTGCTTTGTGATTCCTATTATGGAGTTGCTGCCGAGGACCAGACTATACTTTACGAGGATGTACCTGCGGAGAAACTCGTCTAGTTGTTTATTTACTTGGGACTTTTGAGAGTAGTCATGTATTAGACTATGTATTTTATAACTGGACCTGTATCCAGTTTTACATTTTAGCCATGTACTTGGAACATACTCTTATACGAGATAATTTTGTGTTTGTATATATTCTGACTCATTATTACATATAGAATTATTAGCATACTTTGGTCTTGTCTTATTTATCCTTAGAACAGCTTACTACGCTTTATCTCAAGCGTAGGCTCGACATGACTCGGCCCGACCCAACAATTTGGGTAGCGGATCGTGACATATTTTTAGTGGTGACCCATACAGGTCAAGACTAAATTGTTTGGTTACGTCATTGTACCAAGCATGCCTGCAATTAGGAACTTAAGGTAACTAGACAACACTAGCAATAACGTTTTAGAACACCTAGAGGATTCCTAGGATTACAACATAGGACCCGATACTCCCACCACCACCTATTACAATCCTGCCCAGCCTTCCATCACTCTCGACGGAAACCAATTGCTCACTCTGATCCAGGGGTTCTTAACGACCCATCGTGAGCAGACCACCCTACTCCGTCAGAGCATGGAGCGTTCTGAGGAGCGTACCGTGGTCCTACCACCGGTAGAGCCACGACAGAGAGCGAGGAACGTCAAGGACTTCATGGGTTTGAATCCCAAGGGGTTCATGGGGACCGAGGGCATCGTAGTAGCAGATGACTGGCTAGACTCGGTAGAGAGAAAGCTCCTTGGAGCTAGGTTGCCGGGTGACCTCCAGGTCGAGGCAGCAGGATTTCTGCTGATAGACTTGGCAGGAGTTTGGTTCAGGAATGAGCCGCTATTCGCGAGAGGGAAGGCCACTTGGGATCAGTTTAAGACCCAGTTCAAGAAAAAATTCTTCTCGACCACCGCTAGGGTAGCCATGGGACTACGATTCCAGAACATCCAGCAGGGGAACCGTTCTGTTGACGAATATGCGGCAGAGTTTAGTCGTTTGAGCCATTTCGCTCCTAGTCTAGTTGCAGACCCAGAGGAGATGACGCGTAGGTTTTGCCATAGTCTAGTTCTAGACATTGGCATTCTTATAGTGGCAAACGGTACGACTGACTACTACCAGAGCCTAGAGTTTGCCAGGAGCATCTTCAGTCTTGCAAGAGACCAGCTCCTGTACACCACGAGGGACCTTCCAAGCGTCAGGCTTTCTAGCCGAGAGCACCGGCGCCGTACCAGCAGACTTACCGTCCTCCCGTACCACATCACCCGACCCCGCCAGTTAGAGCCCCGGGACCCCCGGCAGCAGAAGGGAGGTGTGTGTTCATTATGTAGAAGGCCAGGCCACGACGCTTCCATCTGTAGGTAGAAGTTGGGGCAGTATTTAGCTTGTGGATCTATCACCCATCGGCTTCGGGACTGCCCAGTAGTAAGGGTACCAGGTGCCGGACCACCATCTAGAGGACCGCCGCTCCCGACTCAGCAGCAGAGGTTTGGGCAACATCTGCAGCAGCAGAAGGGACCCCCAGGGGAAGGCTTATAATTTGGCTCTTTAGGCGGAGCCGGAGCAGGTTTCGGAACCAGATTATTTGGCTGACGTCATCACAGGTCATGTTTATTTGCATACTTTTCTAGCTCTATGCTTGTTTGATTCCGGAGCATCACATAGCTTCATGTCATTAGAGTTTTTGCATAAACACCACTTAGTAGCTATACCTACCGAGGAGATGAGTAGAGTAATGACGGGAGGCAGACCAGTACCCATTAGGTCTATCTATAGATGCTCTATTACTATAGCTGGGAGAGAGTTTAGGGGACGATTCTTTGTGATGTCACTCCCCGGGTATGATATCATATTGGGGATGGACTGGCTGAGCTATGCTCACGCAGCTATAGACTGTCATGAGGGTAGTATTTTATTCAGTCTCCCAGGCACGGCACCTTTCAGTATCAGGAGGACAGGGCCGGAGATCAGACTAGAGCCGAACTGTTGTGCGACAGTTGGAGAGTTAGCACCGCCACACCCTATCATTAGAGAGTTTATGGATGTATTCCCAGAGGATCTTCCAGGACTTCCGCCTGACAGAGATGAGGAGTTCACTATAGATTTAGTACCGGGTTCATCACCAGTATTCCGGGCTTGCTATAGAGTGAACCCCAAGGAGGCCGTAGAGATGAAGGAGCAGATTGATGACCTGTTGAAAAAGGGATTCATTCGATCTAGTGCTTCTCCATGGGGAGCGCCAGTACACTTTGTACCAAAGAAGGATGGTACAGTCCGGTTGTGTATTGACTACCGGGCGTTGAATACCATCACTATTAAGAACAAATATCCTCTGCCCAGGATAGATGATTTGTTCGACCAGTTGAGTGGGGCAAAGGTATTTTCCAGGATAGATTTGAGATCCGGTTACCACCAGGTGAAAGTCAGGGCTGCAGACAACCAGAAGACGGCGTTCAACACAAAGTATGGGCAGTACGAGTTTTTGGTGATGTCATTTGGTCTCACAAACGTGCCAGCTATCTTTACGAACTTGATGAATAAGACATTTCACCAGTATCTGGATAAGTTCGTCATAGTATTTATCGACGACATCCTGATATAATCGAAGATGCCGGAGGAGCACGCAGAGCACTTACGGACAGTTTTGGGAATTCTGAGGCAGGAGAGGTTGTATGCCAAATTGTCGAAGTGCGAGTTCTTTTTGGACCGAGTGGAGTTTCTCTGTCATGTAGTTACTGGAGAGGGGATCTCAGTGGATCCCATGAAGATTGCTGCGTTGAGACATGGAAGGCTTCGACGTCAGTTTCAGAGATCCGAAGTTTTCTGGGTTTAGTCGGCTCTTATAGGAAGTTCGTCCAGGACTTTGCTAAGATAGCTGAACCCTTGACAAAAATGACACGGAAGGACGCAGAGTACATCTGGTCGAAGGACTGCCAGGCAGCATTTGAGGAGCTGAAGTGGAGGATGACGATCGCTCCAGTTCTGACATTACCTTCAGGGTCTGGAGGTTTCACCATTTACAGCGATACTTCGGGAAAGGGGCTAGGATGTGTCACAGCAGCATGGGAAAGTGATTGCTTATGCTTCTAGACAATTACGGACTCATGAACGGAACTATCCTATCCATGACCTAGAGTTAGCTGTGGTGATCTTTGCACTCAAGTTTCGGAAACACTACTTATACGGAGAGCGAGTGGAAATCTTTACTGACCACAAGAGCTTGAAGTATGTGTTCACGCAGAAGGAGCTGAACATGAGAAAAAGACGATGGTTGGAGTTGATGAAGGACTTCGACATCGATTTACAGTATCACCCCGAAAAGGCAAATGTGGTGGCGGATGCGCTGAGCAAGTATCCGATGGCATGGTATCTGATGATAGATCGGCATTTACGGAAAGATCTGGAGAAGCTCGGTATCGAGGTAGTTCGGCCAGGATCAGTGATACAGATGATGGTGCTAGACATTCAATCAGGTTTGATGGGGCAGATCAAGGAGGTACAGTCTACAGATGAGAGCCTCCACAGACTTAGGGTCCAAGCTATAGCTGGATTGCTAGATGACTTCACCGTAGCAGAGGATGGATCCTTGAGGCATGGCAGCCGGTTATGCGTGCCGAAGGGAGAGCTGATAGAGGCAGTCTTGCAGGAGGCACATCGATCGCGATATTCTATTCACCCTGGTGCCAACAAGATGTACCGTGATTTACAGGAACATCTTTGGTGGCACGGGATGAAGAGAGATGTATCATATTTTATTTCGAGATGCCTAGTTTGCCAGCAGGTCAAGGCGGAGCGTCAGAGGCCAGCTGGTCTATTGCAGCCGTTACCCATTATCGAGTGGAAGTGGGAACACATTACGATGGACTTTGTTTCAGGGCTTCCTCGTTCCCAAGGAGGGAAGGATGCCATTTGGGTCATCGTTGACAGGCTGACAAAGTGTGCGCACTTCATACCCTTTAAGGTGGGGCTTTCCACCGAGAAGTTGGCGGAGATATACATGCAGCAGATAGTTCGCTTATACGGAGTTCCAGTGAGCATCGTGTTGGACCGAGATAGCAGATTCACATCCCATAATTGGAGGGGCTTGCAGGAAGAGTTGGGCAGTCGGCTCAAGTTCAGTACAGCGTACTACCCGCAGACAGATGGACAGTCCGAGAGGACGATACAGACGCTAGAGGACATGCTGAGGACTTGTGTGCTGGACTTTGGCGGATCATGGGAGAGCCATCTGTACTTGGTAGAGCTTTCATACAACAACAGCTACCAAGCCAGCATCGGTATATCTCCTTTCGAGGCACTATATGGACGACGATGCCGTACACCGCTCTTTTGGGGTGATGTTGGGGATAGAGCTATGCTTGGGCCAGAGATGATCACGGATGCAGCAGAGAAGGTCAGAATGATCAGAGACAGGCTCAGAGTCGCTCAGGACAGGCAAAAATACTGGGCCGATGCTAGTCGCAGACCGATGGAGTTCGCCGACGGAGATATGGTGCTGGTGAAGATATCTCCTACGAGAGGGACGATCCGGTTCGGACGAGGTGGCAAGTTGAGCCCCAGATACATCGGGCCGTTCGAGATACTTGGCAGGATCGGAAAGGTACCTTACAGGGTTGCACTTCCACCCAACCTGGCAGGAGTTCACGATGTCTTTCATGTGTCTCAGCAGAGGAGATACGTTCCGGACCCCAGTCATGTGCTAGATCATTCAGAGTTGGAGATCGGATCGAGACTTACAGTTACTTAGCAGCCAGTGGAGATATTGGACCGAAGGGAGAAGAGGCTGAGGAACAAAGTCATACCCTTGGTACGAGTAGCTTGGAGCCGTCACTCTCCGGGGGAATCTACTTGGGTGTCACCCTAGAGTAAGGGCACGAGAACGTAACAACGCCCAGCCTACGCCGCAGTGTCGGCGGTAGAACGATGTCCTAGGTCTCATGCATCTAACAGTATAAGACTAAGCAGTTTATACTCCCCGAATGGGGGTGACATAGCAGAATGTAAACTCAATCATATCTAGGGTAGAGCATAATGGAAGATAGATAAAACATGAAATCCAAAAGAAATACAACAGATAGAAGTCTAAGTGTCTAAGATACACAACCCAGAAATACATCTCAAAACTCAAATACAGAAATCCATAAATACAACTCAAGACAACTGAAAATAAACTGAGCAAAATCCTAGCTACCTATGCAACCTCTACTGTGTCTCCTCTAGGCTAGCAGGTAACCTCCATGCTATCTGTAAAATTTATCAACAGGTCCAGTCAGGACAGGAGCGAGCACAATACATCTCAACAAATCATAGCAGGTTAGAAAATATAATCATGCAGTAAAGTAAGATACATGATCTGAAGAAATACAGTATGTAAACAGAGAGAGAACTGTAATAGAAATATCTACTATAAATATGGAACTAACAGTGGCAAGTGATGTAGAGTACAGGATAGCACATGTGAATAAGACAGATTTGTACATGATCTACACTAAAGAGTTTCACATGATCTACACTACTATGGAATTGTTCACATGACTACTAGCACTCCCCCGTTTTCCCCAATCAATACACAAGGATCTAAGCAGGTTATGTTATTGTACATGATATCACATGGGGGCCCATGAAAGGGTACACATGATAGTATACATGAGGGCTCTGTGAAGATGAGAGTACATGATTCACAAGAGTGTACATGTATGGTGAAAGCACAGGAGTACATGATGAAAGTGAAACGCACATGACACAATGTACCCGATGCTCCCGAGGGGGATAACATCGCATGAAGAGATCCATATAGTACTAATCCGTGATAATGTCGTGACAGCATCAAGTATAGTAATCTAAAGCAGGAATATAATTCTAAGCAGGATATGAAATGATCAGAGAATGTACTCGCCTAATAAACTGAACAGCTGATAAGTATAGGGGGTCCGACTGAAGCCACATAGTCCTATTTAAAGCAACACAGGTTACAAGGTGTTCAAGTTGTAAAAAATAAATCTCTACAAGCAACCTATTTTATTCTAGGTTCTTCTAAGTCAAATCAACTCTAGGTCAACTCCGGTCAACAATCTAGTCAAACTAGGTCAAGTATTGACTTACAGTTGACTTTGGGTCAACTGGTCAACTCTGGTCAAACAGGGTCAATTCTAGACTAATTATTAAAGATATAAAGTGTACTTCGTTATTCGTACGTCGAAACTTACGACACGCAAATCGAGATAAGAAGATCAACGATAAAGTTGATAATCTTATTATAGTGATCCACGTGTCCATCTTGTTAATTTCAGCGATGTAAGATCACTGGAATTGACTGAGCTCAGTTTCGTTGTACTAATCCCGAAATACGAACATTATAAGAATTAATTATTAATAAATTATAAAAAGGTTAAACTCAGAGAAATTATCAACAAACATTGTCGGACGATGAAATAAATATCGCCAACGTGTCCAGAATGGTCAAATTAGCTAGGATAGCCTACCCGTCGGTCCAATTTGGACACAAGGGCAAAAAGATAATTTCGGGTCAAAACGGTATCCGTGTCGGAGCCGTTTTGCACCAAAAAATGTGCAAGAAAACAAGTCTATAAAATATAACAAATTATATGTCCACGAAACCAGAATGACGATACGAACCCAACGGTATCTCCAGAATTGGATTTCGTTGACCCGATCTCAATTTGGTCCGTTGACCAGAACTTAGAATTTCGGTTTGCACGGAAATGCGTACCGGAGCCAAAGTTCTCAAAACCCAGCAAACTACATGTCAACGAGTCCAGAATGACGATAAGAACTCAGCGATATATCCGGAATTCGATTTCGATGAGCCGATCTCAAAATGACCCGTTGATCCGGATATCGGTATCTGACTTGCACCGAAATGCGTGCCGGATCCAATGTCCACCAAAACATAGCAAATTATATGTCAACGAGTCCGGAATGACGATACGAACTCAACGGTATATCCGGAATTGGATTCCGATGAGCCGGCGTCAAAAAGTCACGTTGACTCGGACTGTGGGGCCCTCTTTGCATCGAAAAACGTGCCAGGGCCCACGTTCTCCAAATCTAACAAATTTTATACGAAAACATGCCAGAACGACGCCACGAGTCTAATGGTGGTGTCAGAAATAAAATCTGGAGTCCCGTGTTCAAAAATGGAATTTTACAAGTTAGAAATTTTGAATTCGGACGGCCAACTTTGGCGTCGAATTCAACCAATCAAACAAGCTCACAATAAAACGAAACTGGAGGGGTAGCAAGACGGTTATACCAGCTTCGCACAGGAACTGGTAGCACGCCAAACGGAGCTGCGATGGAGGAGGTACAAGCTGACGAAGTTGACCCCGCAAAAGTGTCCAAAATTAATAAAATTTAAACGGTCAACTTGGTGGCCGATTTTGATGTATCAAACGATAAAATTAACGGACAAAAATTGACAGCAGTGCAGGTGGATATACCGAGATCGTGACGGAGCAAAGAAATCGCCGATCTAATAGTCAGATTTTCGAGAAAATACGTGCGAAGTCGCTGCGACGGAGCGCCAAAATGAACTTGATTCCGCGCGCGTCATGACGGGACTTCGTGCAAAATGCACGAATCGCCTCGACGGCGCGTCCCGGAGGATGGTGGCCGTCAGGGGGCTGCTCGCCGGAGTGGGGCGCACGTCCAGGGTGGCCACGGCGGCCGTACGGCGGCACGGAGGCACACGACGGCGGCCCGTGCGCACGTGCCGCCTGCACGCATACGGCTGTGGTGGCGCAGCCTGGCCGACGACGTCGGGGGCTGCACGGCCATGGGGCAGCGGCGGATGTACAGCCTCGACGAGGGTCGGGCGGTGCACGACGAGATGGAGGAGGTGGTGATCGGTTGACGAAGTGGTGGTGATGTCTATAGTGAAGGTGGTTGGCTCGGGTTGTAGGAAGGAGGAAGGAGGAGGAGTTGGAGGCCGCTGTGGGTGGCAGTGATGGCCGGCCGAGCTCGGCCAGGAGGGGGGTGGTCGGGCTCGGCCAGGAGAGTGAGGTCGGGTGTGGTGTTTTTGTTGCTGTGGTGATGTTTAGTTGTGGGAAGAAAAGAAATAGTGAGAGAGAGAAAGAGATGTAATAAATTAAAGAGAGAGAGAGATGAGAAAAAGGAACTTGGGAGTTAGGGCCGGCCAATGCATAGGGATGTTGGGGAAAAAGTTTACATGTAGGTTTTAATGGGTAGGATTAAATGGGAAGATCCTATGGCTAGGAATAAATAGGAAAAATAGGTCATTCCAATAGGGATTTAAATCAACAGAAATTTCCAATAATAATTAAAAATAGGTAGAAAGAATAATTAATATTTTGGGCAAGAAAAATATAAGGGTATTATGATGGAGAGTAACATGGAGCTAGGCTGGACTAGGTGGAGCCGGATTGGGTCAAAATCAGACATTATGCAATAACCGAATTAAAAATTAGGTGTTGATGATCATGGGTAAATAAGTAGCACATGGGGATTCCAATAAATGGGACACAAGTGACATGCGGATAGTAGGCTCAATGTGGGCCATATCCATAATTAGGGCTGACAGGTTTTGGTCGACAGGGTACCCATAAATCAAGTTGGAAAATGAATGTGACACCGTGGGGTAAAATAAAATCGGGTCACGTGTCAGGAAAGTTGTGCGAAGCAAATGGAGCACAAAATGGCATGTCTGAGTGGGACACGAAGGTCATGGGTGACGAGCGTCTCGAGTAGATCATGCATGAGAAGTTGGTTTCAAGAAACTGACTGGTCTTGCGCTCCCAAATTAAAAGTCACGGTAACGTGCTAATAATGATCAAGGAAAAGAGTGGGGAAAATAATTAATAATCAAATGGTCTAATTCGACCCGAAGTTCTGTGAAGCAAAAAGAGCACAAGGGAACAAGTTTGAGTGGGACACTATATACCATCATGAAGGTAATCATGTCCACTCCAAAACTCGTGAAAAAGATTTCCAGAGTTGAACATCCCTGACACTCCAAATATCAAAGGCACGGAAAAGTACACTTACGGATAAATAAACAGAATAAATTATTTATTGAAACTAAACAATCAGAAAAAAATAAAAAAAATCAACCCAAAATTCAGGGTGCTCACATCCTGCCCACCTTATAAAAATTTCGTCCTTGAAATTAAAATGTTCATACTCCTTCTAGGTCAACCCCCACAATCAAGTCCCAGAACTTAAACAAATCATACTATCAAAAAGGACAACGTACAGGGTCATGGCATACGGTGGTAGTTAAGTCTCATCTAGGTATACTAGTCATGCTAACCAAAACGGTCATAGGGTATCAAAATACACAAGCAATCTAGGGTGCTAAACTAGAAAAGATACAGAAATAACAACCATCAAAACTGTAAGGCAGTCTGCCATCTTATATGAAAACTGGTGCTCATCAAAAAAATAATAAAGAAAGGTAACTACCAATCATCTAAAATGGGTACTATCCCAAGAAAATCAAAATCACAAGTTTAATTAACGAAAGTCGATTACATTGAAATCCAATCACAATATATAATATAGAGAGCGTTAGAGAGGGAAAACTAGCATTATATAAGGTTATGTGGACATGTTCATATGGTTAGATAGTAGGCATGTGTGTAGGTAAAATATACATGAAATTGTATGTGAGGATTTGGGTTTCAAACAATAGCTATTCAGTTACACTAATCATGGTATATTGGTTAAATAATCTACAATACACAACCTATTTACTCGTAACATGCATGGCTAACCTTATACATATATATATAAAGTGGTAGAGATTTAGTTATGTATCTATATACATTATAACATGTACGTATAAACTCTATATATATCTATATAGATACATGATCATAACATAGAGAGGAAAGGTTAGGTTACATGACAGTGTATATTAAGTTAGGGTGTGTGTGTGTCCTTGTACAGGGTATAGCTTAGTATTGAAAGGTTAAATCCAGTTTCAGTTCAGCATTTACATACAAAATCTGAAAATAAGCTAACATTTAAACCAGTATAATATTAACATAATGCAGTCTCAGATTTTAGGGTTTTGAAACATCACAACCAATCTCAACGCTCCAATACATCCTAACATGATAGAAATGAAACCCTAACATACTATCCATACATTTATCTACACATACAGTTCAGTATTACATGTTAAATCTGAATTTGAACTAAGCATTGGAAACCAATGTGAAAATGTTAACATGTATTCAGTTTTCCGGTTTTTGGAGAAATTCGAATATCAAAACCAACTCAATGTTTATCACAACCTAACATGTAAGAATCTGAAACCTAAATTTATATTCCTACATACCACAACGTATATAGCTGAAAATATTACTTTTAAGAAAAATAAAACAGCAATTTGAACTAAACATTTGGAATTCAGTATTAAGGGTTAATATGCACACAGTCTCAGATTGGACAAATTCAAACACAAAACTCAACCAAATTTTTTTGAATTAAAACTCTATGTATAACATACATGTGCAGTGATATAAACAAAAGTATTATCATAAAATTTATATTTAAATTACGAATTTAGCTGGAGAAAGCAGAGAACCAGAAATATTGGGGTTTTGAAAATTTAACATCAACGACATATTAATATGTATTCAGATAGGTGGAAATCAAAGTGTAGCATGCATACGTGTCAGGAAAGGGTCCACTATATAAATTCATATATATTCTCATGTCCCAATATAAAAATTTAATTCTACGTTAAGACCAACATTTAGATTCCTACCAAGATTATAAAGTAGGTGATTGACGAAATCAAGACAGTTTTATTATCATTATTACTTAATACGAGAATAATAGCAAGAAGGAAATAACAATGAAATCTGTTCTGCTTATCTGTTTAAAGAAGGGACCATTTTGAAACCCGAAGTTAAAATATCAAATCCAAGATAAAGTCTAGCAAAATCATCGATTCATTGCATCAAGAAGAAATTCATGGTAAGAAGTTACACAAGGTTTATAAAAATAGCTAAAGCTACATCCTAAGTTAAACAATGAGAAGCGAAACAAAACAAAACAACAATAATTCTTTTTTTTTTGAATGACTGAAACAAAAGTAGAGAAAACATGTTCGAAAATATTTAAGGTACAATCTGATAATCATATGCGTCTATCCAAAATCATGGTACTCTAAATCCTCGTCATACTAGAAAGCAAGGCTACTATAATCACAGAGTCCTTGACTTATGCACATACCTCTAGAATCATGGTATTTAACATTTTTGCGATGCCGCTAGCTTGGCTGCGAAAATCTTAAATTCCTACACCCGAGAAATATATCCAAAGTCAGACTATATATCCTCACCATGCTGGCTAATGTGACTATAGAAGACTAGATTTCCATAACTTAGATGACCTAGCCCACATAATTTTATCTTGCCAAAAATTAAATTAAATCAACAATGAATACCAAAAAAAAATCAAATTTATCAATGAACATCAGAATTCAAAATGAACAAAAATCTATCAAAATACAAACTCGGATGCAACAGCTATCATCAAGATTCAAAATTCGACAATCATCCATCAAAATCAATAAATACAAACTCAAATTCAACCATAATCCATCAAAATCAAATTCAACAACAGAAATTAAAGATAAATCAAATCAAGGGAAAAGAGTTTTCAAATCGAAGTTAAAATAAGATTCTCAAGGGTCGTCCCAGGAATCTCTCAAGGGATCCGAACAGTGATTGAGTACCTTCAAAATATATCCTAATCCTACTGCAGGCTGTAGTGGTACTCTAGTTCGAATACCACTACATAAACTAGACCTGCATGGGCTACCACTAAAAACGTGTCATGACCCGCACCCTAGAGTAAGGGCACGAGAACGTAACAACGCCCAGCCTACGCCGCAGTGTCGACGGTAGAACGCTGTCCTAGGTCTCATGCATCTAACAGTATATGTCACAACCCGCACCCGCTTTTCGGATACGAGACGTGTCCAAGCCAGCCTACGCCGCAGAGTCGGCGGTAGAACGCTGTCAAGCCCGCAAGAAAATAAATGCTCAAGAGAAAACATTTGATGCTCATTCACATTACTAAACTTATTACAATATTTACAAGATTTATAATTAAAGAAAATACAAGATTTTATAAGTAATGAATCTGATACAATGCTTTCTATTTCTAGGTTGTCGTCAGCATACCCAAGTCTTCCAGTGCTAAGAGTGATCGCGGCTAAACCTGAAAAATGTTGGTTATCCAGTCAGGATTAGAACAAGTACACACCGACGGCAATGCAAAACACAATAGAATTAATAAGACATGGAAATAGCATATGGAATATGAAAGCTGGTAAGAAACTGATGACATGGCACGGTGGAAAAGTAAAAAGGAAAAATAAAAGACATTTACCTATGTGGTGTGAAATACCTTTTAATACGTGAACGACTGGGCTAATACGGCACATCATACGATGGCTATCGTTCAGTAATGGTACGACTAACTCATACGTGAGTGTGTATGACTTAGTTATCGTTCAGTAATGCAATTGGGTTTGTTCACGTATTTTACTTAGTATTTCCCCTCCCGACTACTCCGTGTGACGAGCGTGTCAACAAGTAGCAAGATATATGTATAGACATGAAATAAAAAGACTACTATGAATCGGAAAGCAATCAGAAAGTGCACTTGCCTGAATCCTTGCACAAACCGTAGCCACAAGTAGAGGGTGAAGGAAAAGCCGATCTAGAAGCTGTCAACCTATAACATACAACGCACCACGAACAGTGCACGAAAATCACAAATTAATTCTAATGTTCTAGTTCTAAATAGTGGCTAGTTGGGTTACTAAGTTAATAATAATTAATAATAATACTAGTAATTGTAAAGATAATAGGTAATTAGTCACTTGTTTAGAATGTTAATAATATATTAATTAATATGTTCTACTCAGGCCAAAAGTCAATATATATATAAGAACTACAATAGACCTAAGGGCCCAGGGCCCGTGAGGCTATAATCTGAAGTCACCCTAGCTCCTCAGAGAAGCTCAACTCATCACTAAGGAAGGAAAGTGCAGAGGGAAAAAGGGGTTACCAGAGCTCTTCTGCTCGGCGTAGCGGCTTTGGCAGCACGGGACGGTGTTCGTCTCCTCGCGGTGGTCAGTCTATGTTCGCCGGCGCAGGGTGGCGCGGTGAAGACGGTGGTTCTGGCCACGTGCGCAGGGTCTTGTCGGAAGCGGAGAGTCGGGATGGCGAGGCGAGTGCCTGGCGATGGTGCTCACGGTGGTTTTACTCGTGTCCAAATCTGGAGGGAGATAGGTTCAGGGAAGAGGAGGCTCGGCAGCAGCCGTACGGATCGACTGCGTCCGTCTTGAGAAGTACGGGCGTCCGAAAATACGACGCTGGTGGCGCGCGAGGGACTCTGACGTTGCTAACTCGATGCACGGCTCAACTCCACAGCGTGCGAGCCGAGGAGGCGGCACGAGGGTTAGGGTTTTCTGTGCAAGGACTGAGCATCTTATAATCGGTCTGGTTCAATCCGACCCGCGATCATCATCATAGCCTCTAAGAAGAAGAAGAAGAATCGCCATTGGCGAGGAAGAGAGAGCGGAGTACTTCCAGTTACAGAAAACCAGAGAGCAACTAAATAGAACATAAGTAGTAGTTCACTCGCCATTGCCTCCTCTTCTCTGCTCCCCACTGCTAACACGAGGCTGCAATGACCGTCGCCTGCCATCGGCAGAGGGAGAGGAGGCGGCGGAAGAAACTAGGATTAGGGTTTTCTCAAGTTTCCTCTCGAACTCTCTCTCTCGGCTTCGAATATACTTAGTATATATATACTGTCGGGTTGGGTCTGCCTGCGGGACCTGGGATGGCCCTTGGCTGTTGCCTGGTGTAGTTCGAAGACCTTTTGCAACTATATGACTTTGCTGTACCCAACATGTAACTCCTATAGTCTTTCACATTCTTGTCATTGCTGATTGATCAATGATGTCATTGCACCAATTTGGAGGATAGAATATTGAGGTTTGTTTTCTTGTGGCCATTCCTAATCCTCCTTGGATGGTCAATATTTAGTCAATCTTGCACCACTTCATGGCCATCCATCTGATGTAGGGTTGGACACAAGTAGTTGTCCAATAGGAAAATTTGGTGACGCAAATCTCTAACATATTCGTATTTATCCACTAGCCATACTGCACTTGAGACCCAGCAAGAATGTAGACAATAAATAATTATTATTATAATTATAATGACACTATGGCTTGGCCTAGGACTGCTGATACAACCCAGTCAGGGAAGACAAGAAACAGTGAAGGATAAATTATGTTTTACTTGGTCCAAAACCTAATTGATCATAACCTGACTGAAAATTTGGTCGGAAAACAAACCCCTGTTAGGCCTAGTTTAGTTTGCAGCAAGGGAAATAAGTCTTTTCTTTTGGCAACTCGTGTTTATATACGTATATATATATATTTATCTATATTCACATACCCATATAATCATTCCCTATATATGTATATATATATAAATATAACCTTAAAATCACAAAACTTAAAATACTTTAAATATTATAAATACTAATAATCTTATTATCTATATACAGGGTAGCACATTTATATATATATATATATATGATTTACCACAAATCAACTTAATAATGATAATAATAATTCTAACAATAATATTTAAATGGAATGAACATGCTCATTAATCCTTCACAAAATAATCTTAATAACAATAAAAAAAATTACAAAATTTCGGGAAGGGGAGCTACAAATCTATCCACCTTAAAATAATTTCGTCCTCGAAATTCTAATTCATACTATTCCTTAAAGTTCAAAATCTAGTATTCCCTTAATCTCCTCAAATTTAATTTCTCAAAATAGTTGTATCCTCCTTCTTGTCATTTTGTAACTCCGAAAACTCCGAGGACTTCTACCCACCTTAGAGGCTAGGATAAGGTGGCAAGGTTCCTATCACAGGGCTGGCCGAGGGTAGCTACACTTGCATATACAACTATCATAGCCAAGGGAATACTCTGTATTTATCTATCAATTAAGAGTTTTCGTCTTTCTAATCCGCGAAAGACAAAAACAATAAAGAGTTCAAGAGGTGTGTCACTGAACACAATTACATGATTCAAGGGCGAATGCCTATTTCAAGAGAAATTGTCAAGGCAGTCGTGGATGAGATCCTGGATATCTCTATATCTCAGTCCACGTAGGGTAATTTAAATGAAGAGCGAACCAAATGTATCATGGTTGATCAGACCATAATACAATAATTCTGATTAGACAATATGTTAGCCGGCGTCCCCAATAAACATGTGTCTTGGATCAGGCTCGATAAAAGAGTGAGCTTGCAAAACTAGGCTGTAATAGCATCATTAGTCAAGAGAGTCAAAATATAAATAGGCGAGATTTTTGGAAAGGAGGCACAAGTAATTCGAGTTTTAAGAAAATCAAAATCTAACTCGAGATTCGTACACGAATAACAGAATCAGAAATTATAAACTAACTCCTTATAGCAAAAGAAAGTTTAAAATAGACAATTCTAACTTATAATAGAAGATATATATCTAATAAGGCAAAAAGAAATTAAACAGTTTATCAAAATCAATGCCTTAATTCTATGCAAGTCTAACATACCAAGCGAATAGTATATCTACATTGGATCACATTGTCTTATCAAGGTAGTAGTGTACCTATAGGGATCTAACAAGTTGTCTAGATTGCATGGCCTATCTAATAGTCTTAACTACCCAATGGTCAGTGTGAACAAGGGACTCCTAGTCCTAGTTATTCTCCTAAATTATTTTAATCCTATTTATGAATGAGCATTTCCTGGTCGCAGGCTCGTAATAGTACGACTAACGTACCATCACGAGTTCGTAATATTTTGCGAAAACTGACCTGCATGGGCCACCAAAAAAACTTGTCATGACCCGTACCCGCTTTTCGGATACGAGACGTGTCCAAGCCAGCCTACGCCGTAGAGTCGGCGGTAGAACGCTGTCAAGCCCGCAAGAAAATAAATGCTCAAGAGAAAACATTTGATGCTCATTCACATTACTAAACTTATTACAATATTTACAAGATTTATAATTAAAGAAAATACAAGATTTTGTAAGTAATGAATCTGATACAATGCTTTCTATTTCTAGGTTGTCTTCAGCATACCCAAGTCTCCCAGTGCTAAGAGTGATCGCGGCTAAACCTGAAAAATGTTGGTTATCCAGTCAAGATTGGAACAAGTACATACCGAGGCAATGCAAAACACAATAGAATTAACAAGACATGAAAATAGCATATGGAATATGAAAGCTGGTAAGAAACTGATGACATGGCACGGTGGAAAAGTAAAAAGGAAAAATAAAAGACATCTACCTATGTGGTGTGAAATACCTTTTAATACGTGAACGGCTGGGCTAATACGGCACATCATACGATGGCTATCGTTCAGTAATGGTACGGCTAACTCATACGTGAGTGTGTATGACTTAGCTATCGTTCAGTAATGCAATTGGGTTTATTCACATATTTTACTTAGTATTTCCCCTCCCGACTACTCCGTGTGACGAGCGTGTCAACAAGCAGCAAGATATATGTATAGACATGAAATGAAAAGACTACTATGAATCGGAAAGCAATCAGAAAGTGCACTTGCCTGAATCCTTGCACAAACCGTAGCCACAAGTAGAGGGTGAAGGAAAAGCCGATCTAGAAGCTGTCAACCTATAACATACAACGCACCACGAACAGTGCACGAAAATCACAAATTAATTCTAATGTTCTAGTTCTAAATAGTGGCTAGTTGGGTTACTAAGTTAATAATAATTAATAATAATACTAGTAATTGTAAAGATAATAGGTAATTAGTCACTTGTTTAGAATGTTAATAATATATTAATTAATATGTTCTACTCAGGCCAAAAGTCAATATATATATAAGAACTACAATAGACCTAAGGGCCCAGGGCCCGTGAGGCTATAATCTGAAGTCACCCTAGCTCCTCAGAGAAGCTCAACTCATCACTAAGGAAGGAAAGTGCAGAGGGAAAAAGGGGTTACCAGAGCTCTTCTGCTCGGCGCAGCGGCTTTGGCAGCACGAGACGGTGTTCCTCTCCTCGCGGTGGTCAGTCTATGTTCGCCGACGCGGGGTGGCGCGGTGAAGACGGTAGTTCTGGCCACGTGCGCAGGGTCTTGTCGGAAGCGGGGAGTCGGGATGGCGAGCCGAGTGCCTGGCGGTGGCACTCACGGTGGTTTTACTCGCGTCCAGATCTGGAGAAAGATAGGTTCAGGGAAGAGGAGGCTCGACAGCAGCTGTACGGATCGACTGCGTCCGTCTCGAGAAGTACGGGCGTCCGAAAATACGATGCTGGTGGCGCACGAGGGACTCTGACGTTGCTAACTCGATGCACGGCTCAACTCCACAGCGTACGAGTCGAGGAGGCGGCACGAGGGTTAGGGTTTTCTGTGCAAGGACTGAGCATCTTATAATCGGTCTGGTTCAATCCGACCCGCGATCATCATCATAGCCTCTAAGAAGAAGAAGAAGAATCGCCATTGGCGAGGAAGAGAGAGCGGAGTACTTCCAGTTACAGAAAACCAGAGAGCAACTAAATAGAACATAAGTAGTAGTTCACTCGCCATTGCCTCCTCTTCTTTGCTTCCCACTGCTAACACGAGGCTGCAATGACCGCCGCCTGCCATCGGCAGAGGGAGAGGAGGCAGCGGAAGAAACTAGGATTAGGGTTTTCTCAAGTTTTCTCTCGAACTCTCTCTCTCTCGGCTTCGAATATACTTAGTATATATATACTGTCGGGTTGGGTCTGCCTGCGGGACCTGGGATGGCCCTTGGCTGTTGCCTGGTGTAGTTCGAAGACCTTTTACAACTATGTGACTTTGCTGCACCCAACATGTAACTCCTATAGTCTTTCACATTCTTGTCATTGCTGATTGATCAATGATGTCATTGCACCAATTTGGAGGATAGAATATTGAGGTTTGTTTTCTTGTGGCCATTCCTAATCCTCCTTAGATGGTCAATATTTAGTCAATCTTGTACCACTTCATGGCCATCCATCTGATGTAGGGTTGGACACAAGTAGTTGTCCAATAGGAAAATTTGGTGACGCAAATCTCTAACATATTCGTATTTATCCACTAGCCATACTGCACTTGAGACCCAGCAAGAATGTAGACAATAAATAATAATAATTATTATTATAATGACACTATGGCTTGGCCTAGGACTGCTGATACAACCCAGTCAGGGAAGACAAGAAACAGTGAAGGATAAATTATGTTTTACTTGGTCCAAAACCTAATTGATCATAACCTGACTGAAAATTTGGCCGGAAAACAAACCCCTGTTAGGCCTAGTTCAGTTTGCAGCAAGGGAAATAAGTCGTTTCTTTTGGCAACTCGTGTTTATATACGTATATATATATTTATCTATATTCACATACCCATATAATTATTCCCAATATATGTATATATATATAAATATAACCTTAAAATCAAAAAACTTGAAATACTTTAAATATTATAAATACTAATAATCTTATTATCTATATACAGGGTAGCACATTTATATATATATATGATTTACCACAAATCGACTTAATAATGATAATAATAATTCTAACAATAATATTTAAATGGAATGAACATGCTCATTAATCCTTCACAAAATAATCTTAATAACAATAAAAAAATAATAAAATTTTACAAAATTTCGGGAAGGGGAGCTACAGTATAAGACTAAGCAGTTTATACTCCCCGAATGGGGGTGACATAGCAGAATGTAAACTCAATCACATCTAGGGTAGAGCATAATGGAAGATAGATAAAACATGAAATCTAAAAGAAATACAGCAGATAGAAGTCTAAGTGTCTAAGATACACAACCCAGAAATACATCTCAAAACTCAAATACAGAAATCCATAAATACAACTCAAGACAACTGAAAATAAACTGAGCAAAATCCTAGCTACCTATACAACCTCTACTGTGTCTCCTCTAGGCTAGCAGGCAACCTCCATGCTATCTGTAAAATTTATCAACAGGTCCAGTCAGGACAGGAGCGAGCACAATACATCTCAACAAATCATAGCAGGTTAGAAAATATAATCATGCAGTAAAGTAAGATACATGATCTGAAGAAATACAGTATGTAAACAGAGAGAGAACTGTAATAGAACTATCTACTATAAAAAGAGAACAAACAGTGGCAAGTGATGTAGAGTACATGATAGCACATGTGAACAAGACAGATTTGTACATGATATACACTAAAGAGTTTCACATGATCTACACTACTATGGAATTGTTCACATGACTACTAGCACTCCCCCATTTTCCCCAATCAATACACAAGGATCTAAGCAGGTTATATTATTGTACATGATATCACATGGGGGCCCATGAAAGGGTGCACATGATAGTATACATGAGGGCTCTGTGAACATAAGAGTACATGATTCACAAGAGTGTACATGTATGGTGAAAGCACAGGAGTACATGATGAAAGTGAAATGCACATGACACAATGTACCCGATGCTCCCGAGGGGGATAACATCGCATGAAGAGATCCATATAGTACTAATCCGTGATAATGTCGTGACAGCATCAAGTATAGTAATCTAAAGCAGGAATATAATTCTAAGCAGGATATGAAATGATCAGAGAATGTACTCGCCTGATAACCTGAACAACTGATAAGTATAGGGGGTCCGACTGAAGCCACAGAGTCCTATTTAAAGCAACACAGGTTACAAGGTGTTCAAGTTGTAATAAATAAATCTCTACAAGCAACCTATTTTATCCTAGGTTCTTCTAAGTCAAATCAACTCTAGGTCAACTCCGGTCAACAATCTAGTCAAACTAGGTCAAGTGTTGACTTACAGTTGACTTTGGGTCAACTGGTCAACTCTGGTCAAACAGGGTCAATTCTGGTATAATTATTAAAGATATAAAGTGTACTTCGTTATTCGTACGTCGAAACTTACGACACACAAATCGAGATAAGAAGATCAACGGTAAAGTTGATAATCTTATTATAGTGATCCACGTGTCCATCTTGTCAATTTCAGCGATGTGAGATCACTGGAATTGACTGAGCTCAGTTTCGTTGTACTAATCCCGAAATACGAACATTATAAGAATTAATTATTAATAAATTATAAAAAGGTTAAACTCAGAGAAATTTTTAACAAATATTGTCGGACGATGAAATAAACATTGCCAATGTGTCCAGAATGGTCAAATTAGCTAGGATAGCCTACCCGTCGGTCCAATTTGGACACAAGGGCAAAAAGGTAATTTCGGGTCAAAACGGTGTCCGTGTCGGAGCCGTTTTGCACCGAAAAATGTGAAAGAAAACAAGTCTATAAAATATAAAAATTATATGTCTACGAAACCAGAATGACGATACGAACCCAACGGTATCTCCAGAATTGGATTCCGTTGACCCGATCTCAATTTGGTCCGTTGACCAGAACTTAGAATTTCGGTTTGCACGAAAATGCGTGTCGGAGCCAAAGTTCTTAAAACCCAACAAACTACATGTCAACGAGTCCAGAATGACGATACGAACTTAACGGTATATCCGGAATTGGATACCGATGAGCCGATCTCAAAATGACCCATTGACCCGGATATCGGTATCCGACTTGCACCAAAATACGTGCCGGATCCAATGTCCACCAAAACCTAGCAAATTATATGTCAACGAGTCCAGAATGACGATACAAACTCAACGGTATATCCGGAATTGGATTCCGATGAGCCGACGTCAAAAAGTCACGTTGACTCGGACTGTGGGGCCCGCTTTGCACCAAAAAATGTGCCAGGGCCCACGTTCTCCAAATCTAACAAATTTTTTATGAAAACATGCCAGAACGACGCCACGAGTCTAATGGTGGTGTCAGAAATGAAATCTGGAGTCCCGTGTTCAAAAATGGAATTTTACAAGTTAAAAATTTGAATTCGGACGGCCAACTTTGGCGTCGAATTCAACCAATCAAACAAGCTCACAATGAAACAAAACTGGAGGGGTAGCAAGAGGGTTATACCAGCTTCGCACAGGAACTGGTAGCACGCCAAATGGAGCTGCGGTGGAGGAGGTACAAGTTGACGAAGTTGACCCCGCAAAACTGTCCAAAATTAATACAATTTAAACGGTCAACTTGGTGGCCGGTTTTGATGTATCAAACGATAAAATTAACGGACAAAAATTGACAGGAGTGAAGGTGGATATACCGAGATCGTGTCGGAGCAAAGAAATTGCCGATCCAACGGTCGGATTTCAAGGAAAATGTGTGCGAAGTCGCTGCGACGGAGCGCCAAAATGAACTTGATTCCGTGCGCGTCACGACGGGACTTCGTGCAAAATGCACGAATCGCCTCGACGGCGCGTCCCGGAGGATGGTGGCCATCAGGGGGCTGCTCGTCGGAGTGGGACGTACGTCCAGGGGGCCACGGCGGCCGTACGGCGGCGTGGCGGTGCACGACGGCGGCCCGCACGCGCGCACGTGCGCGCCTGCACGTATGCGGCTGTGGTGGCGCAGCCTGGCCGGCGACGTCGGGGGCTGCGCGGCCATGGGGCGGCGGCGGCTGTGCAGCCTCGACGAGGGTCGGGCGGCGCACGACGAGATGGAGGAGGTGGTGATCGGTTGACGAAGTGGTGGTGATGGCTATAGTGAAGGTGGTTGGCTCGGGTTATAGGGAGGAGGAAGAAGGAGGAGTTGGAGGCCGCTGTGGGTGGCGGTGATGGCCGGCCGAGCTCGGCCAGGAGGGGGGTGGTCGGGCTCGGCCAGGAGAGTGAGGTCGGGTGTGGTGTTTTTGTTGCTGTGGTGATGTTTAGTTGTGGGGAGAAAAGAAATAGTAAGAGAGAGAAAGAGATGTAATAAATTAAAGAGAGAGAGAGAGATGAAAAAAAGGAACTTGGGAGTTTAGGCCGGCCAATGCATAGGGGTGTTGGAGAAAAAGTTTACATGTAGGGTTTAATGGGTAGGATTAAATGGGAAGATCCTATGGCTAGGAATTAATAAAAAAATAGGTCATTCCAATAGGGATTTAAATCAACAAAAATTTCCAATAATAATTAAAAATAGGTAGAAAGAATAATTGATATTTTTGGGCAAGAAAAATATAAGGGTGTTATGATGGAGAGTAACATGGAGCTGGGCTGGACTCGGTGGAGCCGGATTGGGTCAAAATTAGACATTATGCAATAACCGAATTAAAAATTAGGTATTGATGATCATGGGTAAATAAGTAGCACATGGGGATTCCAATAAATGGGACACAAGTAGCATGCGGATAGTAGGCTCAATGTGGGCCATGTCCATAATTGGGGCTGACAGGTTTTGGTCGACAGGGTACCCACAAATCAAGTTGGAAAATGAATGTGACACCGTGGGGTGAAATAAAATTGGGTCACGTGTCAGGAAAGTTGTGCGAAGCAAATGGAGCACAAAATGGCGTGTCTGAGTGGGACACAAAGGTCATGGGTGACGAGCGTCTCGAGTAGATCATGCATGAGAAGTTGGTTTCAAGAAACTGACTGGTCTTGCGCTCCCAAATTAAAAGTCACGGTAACGTGCTAATAATGATCAAGGAAAATAGTAGGAAAAATAATTAATAATCAAATAGTCTAATTCAACCCAAAGTTCTGTGAAGCAAAAAAAGCACAAAGGAACAAGTTTGAGTGGGACACTATATACCATCATGAAGGTAATCCTGTCCACTCCAAAACTCGTGAAGAAGATTTCTAGAGTTGAACATCCCTGACACTCCAAATATCAAAGGCACGGAAAAGTATACTTACAGATAAATAAACAAAATAAATTATTTATTGAAACTAAACAATCAGAAAAATAAAATAAAAATAAAAAAATCAACCCAAAATTCAGGTTGCTCACATTGGGAGAGGGAGTCGGACATGAGGGAGAGATATCCTTACTTGTTCGACCCAATAGCCGCGAGGGAACCACCCGTTCCCGCTTGATACCTTAGAGATTAGTTTTAATAGTAGCCTTAGTCATTTGTTTGCATTGCTTGCTATGTTAGAATGTTTGTAGAGTCTTCTATCCTTGTAAATTTCGAGAACAAAATTTTTCAAGGAGGAAAGATTTGTAAGCCCCTATTTTTTAAAATATTTTTTTAAATAGTGTTTATATCCTTAAAATGAATTATTATAATTATTAGAAATTTTCTAGAATTTTTAAATAATTTTTTAAATAATTTTTAAAGCCAAAAATATTAATTTGTAATTTATTAAAATGTTTTAAATACTTTTTGCAATTATTTTAATTATTTTAAAGCCATTTTGTAATATTTGATTTGTTTGTGCAAATTAAATTTGCACAGAACATAGCGGAGAGGTATATATGCAAATTATGATTTGCATATTATAAGGCGGTGGGCTTTCTTGTAATTTACGAATCTATGGGGGTTTTTCTGCAAAATCCACCATCGTCGTCGGCTGGCCATCGGCCGAACGGCGACCGACCTAGCCGAAACCCTAATTCCTATTTCCTCCCCGAAAGCCCTAAATTGACCCCAAATTCTGGCCTATAAAACCCCCCAGTCGAAACCCTAACCCTAATCGCTACCCCCGACCGCCCTAGCCACCACCCTTCACCCGTCTTCCCCGACGAACCCTGCCGGAACCCTAGATCTAGGATTCCAGCTGCCCTAGGCCACGTCCCGACGAGCCACCACCACCAATCGACTCGCCTGAGCAAGGCGACTGGGCCCAAATTTTCTCGGGCCACCCCGACGTCTCTTCCGCCGTACAACAGCCTCGATCGCCGGACACGTACGTGTCTTCTCGTCTCTCGTGTCACGTTGTGTCTCGTATTTACATCACTGGACTCGTCAAGACACAAGGAGTTCACTGATGTCCTCAGACACGACAAATTCGTGTCGTGCGTGTCGTGCTAGCCACGGACACAGGACTCGTGTCATTTTCGCACTCGTGTCCCTAACTGTCCGGACACGGGTTTAATATTATTGGGCTAACAGGATTCATTTAAATGCTAACGGGTTTAACCCGCACAGTAATGGGTTTTAATTCAAGTGGGTTTACAGTTTTAAATGAGTATAGGTTTGGGCCCAATGGGTTTGGGCCGGTTTCTTTATATATATATATATATATATATATATATATATATATATATATATATATATATATATATATATATATATATGTATATATATTTCCCAACGGGTTTATATATATTTCTTTATATATATATATATATATATATATATATATATGGAAAATTCTACAATACATCCACCCATTTTGGATGTATCGATACATCCGAAATCTGGACCGTTGGATGTTAATCCAACGGTTCAGATTAAATTCAGATGAAATAATGCAGGAGACATCATTTAATGCTGTTTTTGACTTTTGACCTCTTGTTAACTTGCTATAGCAGGTCATTCTTCCATGCAATTTTTCAATGAATACCCTAAATTAACTCATATTTAAAAAGAAATGGTACATTTAGGACGAAATAGTACATTTAGGACGGAGAATGGTACATTTAGGAAGCCGATAAAAGGTCGTTCTCTCAAATCTCTTCCTTGTGTAAATTAAATCCAAGGAGGACATAATCCCTAAGGACACAGTGTGTCCAGGTCTGTAGGCGATGTAGACGACACCACCGCTGCTGGCGATCTAGATGAGGACACCGACGACGAATGGTACATTTAGAACGGAGAATGGTACATTTAGGAAGGAGAATGGTACATTTAGGACGAAGACTGGTACATTTAGGACGGAGAATGGTACATTTAGGAAGCCGATAAAAGCTCGTTCTCTCAAATCTCTTCTTTGTGTAAATTAAATCCAAGGAGGACACAATCCCTAAGAACACAGTGTGTCCAGGTCTGTAGGCGATGTAGACGACACCACCGCTGCTGGCGATCTAGATGAGGACACTGATGACGAATGGTATATTTAGAACGAAGAATGGTACATTTAGGAAGGAGAATGGTACATTTAGGACGGAGAATGGTACATTTAGGATGGAGAATGGTACATTTAGGACGGAGAATGGTACATTTAGGAAGCCGACAAAAGCTCGTTCTCTCAAATCTCTTCTTTATATAAATTAAATCCAAGGACACGATCCCTAATTTTAGTTATTGCTTAGCAGAGTCTGTTTAGTTGTTGTAAAATTATGGTGTTGCTTCTGTGACACTTTCATCTTTAATCTCATATTTTTTATGAATATGTGTTCTGTTTGATTTTGATTTAGTAATCTTTCCGTAATTAGTTTTTTTGTTTCATCTAACAATTTAATATTTTTGTTATAAAGCTACAGGCCATGGTGGTGGTGGTGGAAGGAGAAACGAAGATGAAGAAGGAAAGAAGAAGAAGTTCCGGTTCGCGACGGACTTCGTCGAGTTCCTCAATCAAGCGGAATTAAACCTCTTATAGAGTTCCTTAATTGAATTTGATCATGATAACCTTTTGTATTTTTCAAACGGCTAGTAGAATCTTCCTCGAGCCATCCTCTATCAAACGGCTAGTAAATTCTTTCTCGAGCCCTCCTCAATCAAACGGCTAGTAGATTGTTTGCTAGTCTCAAAATTTATTTGTCTTTCCATCTTCCTCACTTTTTATACTTCTCTCTTGCTATATATACAATAGTTTTCTTGTTTCATAGTACTATTATTCATTCTGAAATACATAGAATAGTTTTCTGAAATACAATAGTTTTCTTGTTCTCAAGATGTCTACTCGTGTGGTAGAAAATGTAGAAGACGTAGAAGATTGGTTGCCAGCTTCAAATAAAACCTTCATTCCGCGTATGTTGCGCAAGATTGAAGAACATCTGTCGACGATTTCAGCTGATGTTGAAAAGATCAATTCTAAGCTTAGTTCATTAGAAATTGAACAAATGAATTTATCTCGGCGTTTTGAGAAGATTGAAGAATCTTCAGCTTTGAAGAAGGCATCTTCATCTGGAGCATTTAATAATGTGAATGTGGTTTCCGTTGAATCTTCTTCCGATGAGGAGGACGTAGAGCTACAGTCTCGTAGTAAAGCATTGGACCGAATGCTCGCATTGTCCCCTACAGAAGAAACTGACTTTAGCAGTTCTTCTAAAAGAATGCGTGGAAATTTACATCCGGTCACACCATCGAAAAGTTTAACAAGGGGTTCAACCTCGAAGCGTAGCAATTGTACTAGTGGTTCTTCGAGTTATTACGACTATATTTTTGCCGATGATAGACCTGACGAGTAAGTAATATGAGTTTTGATTTAATTCCAACAGTTTTTTCTCCTAATTTATTCGTTTCTTTTCTTTGAGAAATAATATCACCTTGCAACAAAAACTATGTGTCTCGGTTTGAGATGAAGAACTTAGCTCCTTTAACGAAAATTAGCAATAGGGTATGTATAGAGAGTATATTTCTTCTTAGATGCCATCTATGTTTACTTCGATTCCATCGCTTACATTTTTAATGATTTATTCAGATTATAGGCATTGTCTCTGCTCTTCTCACTGCGGAGGAACGAAAAAGAACCTCCAATAAAGCTAATGTATGGTTTTTACTAATAAAGATATCGGTGAGTGAGCATTTTATTCTTCAATGCATATGCATTAACAATTTTCTTATTTGTTTGTCCTTCGTAATGTATTAGTTGATTTGTATATAGAAAGAAACGTTACCTCCATCCGACAAAAAGCTTCATCAAATATGGAAGAAGTACAAATATTTTCAGGATTACATGGGATCTTTAAGCAGTTGTAACGAGGTATTAATGTATTTCTGTTTAAATATTAATCCTAATTTTCTGAAAATTTACTAATTTGTTTTACCTAATTAATCCTGATTCAGATATACATACCCATTCATTTGGACGGATACTATACTCTTGCAAGAGTTCTGGTTAAAAAAAGGACTATTGAAATTTGGGACTCACTTGTATCTAAAGATGATCCGATTCAAAACAAAACAGTCATAAAAGAAAAAGTAAGCTCATATTCATCAATTTTTATGAATTGGGTACAAGATACGCGGTATACTAATACATATTGTATTCTGGTAATTGTAGCTTTCAAATTTGTATCTCTTTCTCGAAGAAGAGATTTTGAAGTTGAGAGATGCTAGGTTCAGCTTTTCTACTTTTGTAATAAAACGTCCTTCTTATGTTCCCCGCCAAGGCAATTCTGTTGATTGTGGGATTTTTGTAATTGCATTCATGAAAGATCGATGTAGTCTAGACTACCGTTCTCTCGATGTAAGTATGAAAATATGTCGTCAAAAACTTACACTTTTTAGAGCAATATTTTTGATGTTATGTTTGTTATATGCAGTTTGTTGCGGGAATGGAAAGACGCAAAGCTGCTGAATGGATTACAACTTCAGAGCACAATGAAGAGCTAAAGAAGTCCAATCTGAAATGATTGAATATGGAAGACGATGATTTTTTTTCTTCTTCTTTTATATCTAATGTATAGAAACCCCTAATGTATTATGTTCATTTGTTTTGTTGAGTTGTAATGACATTTTTGCCAAACGTCTTCGATTCTTTTTGATTAAGCAGAATCATTTTTGCCGTTCAAAATAATATAATTAAGCAGAAAGGAGTCTTTTGCCCTTCCATCGAATGACATTTTTGCCCTTCTAATTAATTCAAAACACCCCCGAACCCTTCTATTACCAAAAAAAAAAAAAACCGTTTCGATTCTTCCTCTTCTTCCATACTCCACTCTGTACTCAAACCTAGGTCATTCTCCTCCAAAATCTTTAAACCTTCCTCCCATTCGCAATCTTCACGCCATGTCGGCATCAGCGGCAGAATCATCACCGGCAGCATCACCAATTAGAGAAGATGCACCAGTTACAGAAAATCCAAAAGCGATAGACGGAGAACAACCGAAACCTTATTCTAAGAAAGTTCAGCAAAAGAAAAAGGAAAAAGTTGCTAAACAAAAAGAAGTACAAGAAGAAGTGCAAATAGAAGGTATAACTTTGATTTTATGTTCGTAAATTCTGTATATATTACAAGGAAAATGACATTCTCCGTCATAAAACGCATTTGAATGTTAAATTCTATTCGTCGTTTAATTTGGAACGGAGAATGGAATTCTCCGTCTAACTTGAAACGAAGAATAACATTTCCAGTGTTAAAACACATTAGAATGTTCATTCTCCGTTTTATTTTAAACGGAGGATGACACTCTCCGTGTCATTTGAAACGGAGAATGACATTCTCCGTGTTAGTTTACACGGAGAATGCCGTTTCCAGTGTTAAAACCCATAGGAATGGCCATTCTCCGACCTAATTTTTTGTTTTTTTGTTTTGTAGAAAAAAAATCTGTCAGGAATAAGGATTCAAGACTTTTCCGATCTACCTTCAAGCCAATGCTGAATCTTATAAAGGAGGTCAATCAAGATGTTGGCCGTTTACCTGAGCCAGTTATTGGTCCCTTGAAGAATACCGGTTTCTGAAATTTTGTCGAGATTTTCTACCAAAACAGAGTCCACGTCTCCGAAGTGACCAAGGTAACAGAAGGGCTTGAGAATTTAATTACAAGTTACACAGAAGAAGAAGATGGCGTCGGGTGCTTTGAATTGAGCACCACTGTTAAAACTGCGCTAAGCGTCGACGATATGGCATTCATATTCGATCTACCGCTGAATGAAGAAAGCGTTGATGATGTTTCTTACAGAAGATTGATAAAGGAAAAACAACAGCAGCCCACACTACCAGCATCATTGAGCCTGTGTAGAGATCACTTCACAAGATTGCTGGCTAATACTAAGGGCAAACACTCAGAAGTCACGAATAAGGAAGTGAGAGACAAGTTCTTTGAATTGTTACGACAGCTTCATGGCAGAGATAACGTTGTTAATCCAGATGATTTGGCCAAGCTAATAATCTTCCACTTGTGCCAAACAATATTCATCACAAAGTCTGGCGGTTCAAATTTGCCGTACAGATTCTTGGCCTTGGTAGACAGTGTGGACGTCATCAACGGTATATGCTGGCCAAGGTTAATCCTGGCATATGTAATGGATAGCATAAAGAGGAGTAGAAGCAAAACTGAGCAGGGGGATTACTCAATGGCTTTCCATAAATTGGAAGGTTGCACAATATACTTCCTCTATTGGTTTGCAGAACATAGTAAATTTGTGGAAAGAAAGTTCGCCCCAATTCCTGATTATCCAAGATTTTTCACATGGAATGGGAACGAAATCTCAAAGTTCCTTAAGGCTGAATATCACAACAAAATAAGATCGAAGATGATATTGGAAGATCTAGTTATACCTGTTGGGGAAGAAGAAGGGCACAAAGAAGATGAGCCACCTATAGAAGAAGTTGAAAAAGAGGAAAAAAGAACACCAAGAAGCAGGTGGGGATAATTTTGATGAACAACGGATACCACAGCATCATAAAATGGGCGCTGTGATGGACGACTCGGCAAAAGAATTGGAGGATTTGAGAAGACATCATTCTGATATTCTTGCACAGAATGAAGAACTCAAAGAAAAGTTAAAAGAGATGGAGGCACAAGGAGCGCAGTTACGTGCAACCAACCTTGAGAATGCCATACTGAAAGAAAAGCTGAAAGAGCTCGAGGCAGAAGAAGCACAACAACGTGCAGTCAACGTTGTGATGGAGGGCTCTGTGCATGAACTGGAGGATGTGAGAAGACATCATTCTGATATTCTTGCGCAGAATGATGAACTCAAAGAAAAGTTAAAAGAGATGGAGGCGCAAGGAGCACAGTTACGTGCAGCCAACCTTGAGAATGCCATACTCAAAAAAAAACTGAAAGAGCTCGAGGTAGAAGAAGCGTAACAACGTGCAGTCAACGTTGTGATGGAGGGATCTGTGCATGAACTGGAGGATTTGAGAAAGTAGAATTCTGTTCTTATTGCAGATGTACATGCACAAGGTAAAATCTTTTCTATTTCAAATTTCTTATTTATAATCTTCCAGGAGAATGGCTATTCTCCGTGGATTATAACACGGAGAATGGCATTCTCCGTGTTATTTAAAACGGATAATTGCTATTCGCTATCATTTCAATACTGGGAAGGTTATTCTCCGTGTAATTCCAAACGGAGAATGCTATTCTCCGTATTATATTACACGGAGAATGTCATTCTCCGTGTTAGATTCACATCATACATTTTATTGTTGTTTGTTTTATTTTAGTGCGAACAATCGAGCAACTCAGAGAAACAAATGAAAGGCTCGTTGAGGAGAAAAGGGAGCTTCAAAATAAAGTTGAATCGTTCAATATTGAAGTCACTGAAAAGGATGGGAAAATCGTTGATCTCGAAGCCATGGTTGTAGCATTGCAGCGTCAGGAGATTGAAGCAGCTGCTGAACCCAAAAGAAGAGGAGGATCGGAGGGAAAGAGGTTAATAAAAAGTAATACAGTTGGAGAGGCTAATAAAAAGCGGAAGATTAATGCCGCTCCGAAATCCGGAGGAGACGCCAAAATGGCTGAATTAAAGAAGAACCGTGTCATACTAAGGGAATGCGATGAACTCTTACTTTGGAAATATGCGGATGAAGAGCTAAAGAAGCAATACATCGACATCGTAATTCCCAAAAAGAAGTGTCCAAAGTATGTATTCTGAACCCTTTTTTTCTTTTGTTTTTTCTAGACTTTTTTCACAATTATGTAATGAGAATCTATCTTTATTAATTTAATCTAAACTAAATTTATGTGCAGTGATATTGTATACATATTTTTTCCGGAAGAGGGTGAAAATGGAGTTTCAGTCCAGCTGTCGTCAGTAGACATACAAGACATACTCAACTACGATGACATGGAGGCTGGCATACTGGACATAATAATAAGGAAGCTGAGAGAAATTCAAGACAGTAAAAGGTGTGCCCCGTCTAGTTCAAAGGACGTGCCATTGATCAAGAAGCAAAAGCCAGCGCCCAAATCACATAAGTGGTATGCATTCATGATGGCCCACACATTGGTAAGAATTCAAACAGAAAAATCCATATTCATGTGTACACCGATAAAAAATGACAGAAATAAATTACTCATGATATTGTGTTTTGTTTTTGGAAAACAAACCATCGTTGAACGTGCCAATGAACCAGACGCAAAAGCCGGCGCCCTTCAAGACATCCAAACAGATATAGTAGACTTCGTCATGGGTTTGGAGGACGACATAGAGTTGCTATTCATCCCACTCTTTAATTCATCCATCAAACACTATACTCTGCTCACATTCAACTTTATCTCCTACGACTGGACACACTACAACTCCTTGAGGCAAACCACGTACGATAAGTGCAAGGTGGATGCAGAATTAATGAAGAACACCTTAGAGCCTATCGTCAGGAGAAAAGTTGATATAATGAGGAAGAGATGCCCGGCGAAGATGGAGTATGAGAGCAAAGTGCAGAATTGTTCTCCAAATTGCCCACAACAACGGGCACCCAACTGCCTCTTGTACACGGCGTATTATATGAATATGTTGATGACTACTCCCTTCGAAATACCGGGAGGACATGACGATAAAACTCACCAGAAGATGACAATGATGAGGTTGGCATGGGCTAAGGAGTTGCTTTCAAGCAAATATGTAACAGGAACCAAGCAATGACATTGTAAAACAACAATGTAATTATGATAAAATTGGGCAAGGAACTTCTGTCTTTTATAAGCTCTGCTTTTATAATAAAATTATTTTTTGAATTACATTTACATTGTCAAAAACACGAAAAGTTTGACTTTTATTTACATATAAAAGTCTGAACTACTACATAAAATCCTACAACCAAAAAAAGTTGAATAAGACGGAGAATTCCATTCTCCGTGTCATTTGAAGTGAACCAACATGAAAGAGCCTTGCCAAGGCGGGGGATCGGTAGAGTCCAATGAATCTGCCCCTTCGGATTATATTCTCCGTTTTATTTGGAACGGAGAATGGCATTCTCCGTTTACTTGAAGCGGAGAATATCTTTCCCGTTTAAATTAAATCGTTTGAGGATTATATTCACCATTTATTTCGAAACGGATAATAACATTCTCCGCCTTTCTTGAAACGGAGAATAACATTCCCAGTGGTAAAACACATTAAAATGTTCGTTCTTTGTTTTTATTTAAACGAAGAATGACGTTCTCCGTGTCTTTTGAAACGGAGAATGTTATTCTCCTTTTAGTGTGAAAAGGAGAATGAAGATGAGCTTGATGAGAATATGACGAGGTTGGTATGGGCTAAGAAGACTACAATGATGAGGTTGGTATGGGCTAAGAATTTGCTTTCAAGAGAATATGTAACACCACCAACCTAGCAATGATATTGTAAAACAATAACGTAATTATGTAATGGGCAAGGAACTTATGTCTTTTATAATGTCTGCTCTGCTCTGTCTTTTATAATAAAATGATTTTTTAGTTACATTTACATTGTGAAAACCACGAAAAGTTTGACTTTTATTTACATATGAAAGTCTGAATTACTACATAAAATCCTACTATCAAGAAAAAACTTGAATGTGAGCTGCGTACGGGCATCGCAGAGCAATGGAACTCCTTGAGGCAAAGGAATTCCTTGAGGCAAATCACTTCATCGTGCATCGTCAAAGCAATAGAACTCCCTGAACAAAGGACCTACGTGCATAGTCAGAGCAATAGAACTCCATGAACAAAGAAACTCCGTGCATAGTCAGAGCGAATCAAAGTGTGAGCGCTTCGACAGAGTGTGGGTTGGCAATCAACCCAAACCCTGCGGCTCTTCCAGTAACCAACATGAAAGAGTCTTGCCAAGGTGGGGGATCGGTAGAGTGCATCTCCAGGATGAAGAAGGATGCCTTTGCAAGGTGCTCTGCCTCAAGGAATTCCTTTGCAAGGTCCTTTGCTCTCAAGGAATTCCTTTGCTTCTGTTCCTGTGCCTCAAGGAATTCATCTTGCTCTTGCTCTGATGATGCACGATGAAGTGATTTACCTCAAGGAGTCATCCAAAGGTTCCTATGCTCTGACGAAACACGATCAAGTGATTTGCCTCAAGGAATTCCTTTGCCTCAAGGAGTTCCATTACTCTGACGATGCACAATAAAGTGAATTCAGTTCATCGTACATCGTCAGAGCAATGGAACTCCTTAAGGCAAAGGAATTTCTTGAGCCAAATCACTTCATCGTGCATCATCAGAGCATAGAAACCGTTGGATGACACCTTGAGACAAATCACTTCATCGTACATCGTCCGAGCAAAGGAACTCACTGAGGCAAAGGAATTCCTTGAGGCAGAGCACCATGCAAAGGCATCCTTCTTCATTATGGAGATGTACTCTACCGATCCCCCACCTTGGCAAGACTCTTTCCTTGAGGCAAAGTACCTACAAAGGAATTCACTTCATATTGCATTCTTCCGAGCAATGGAACGCCCTGAGGAAAAGGAATTCCTTGAGGCAAATCACTTCTTCGTGCATCGTCGGACCAATGGAACACGTCGAACAAAGGAACTCCTTGCGACAAAGGAACACCGTGCATAGTCCGAGCGAATCAACGTGCGGGCGCTTCGATAGAGCGTGGAACGATAATATATCCAAACCCAGGCACATCTCAGTCTTCTGAAGGACTTCACCACCGTGCATCGTCGGACCAATGGAACACGTCGAACAAAGGAACTCCTTGTGGCAAAGGAACATCGTACATAGTCCGAGCGAATCAATGTGCGGGCGCTTCGACAGAGCGTGGGATGGCAATAAATCCAAACCCAGGCACATCTCAGTCTTCTGAAGGACTTCACCACCAAAGCTGCTTCGAACGAGGAGATCGACAACCAAGAGGAAAGCGTCTTGCCAAGGTGGGGGATCGGTAGAGTCCATCTCCACAAGAAAAGCTAAGTGAGACGAGAACAAACTCTTCCTACACTACTGCCATTTATAGGCATGGAACAACTCGGACTCATGCGCCAAGTGGCACCACTTCGAATTCAATTCAATTAATTTCCATCAATACCAATGCATCTGCCCCTTCTCAAGTAAAGCTAAGTAAGACTAGAACAAACTCTCCCAACTACTGCCATTTATATGCCATTAATACCAATGAATCTGCACCTTCAAATTCTGCCAACTTTGATGAGGGTTTCAATGAGAGAAACTTTGATACAGTAGGGGGTATCAAAGTTTTGATACCCCCTATGTATGACATGTGGGCCATCTCAAAATTTATGTGTATATATATATATGTTTACACGTTTTACAAAGCAGGAGGGGCCCACATGTCATACATAGGGGGTATCAAAACTTTGACATCCCCTATTGTGTCAAAGTTTTTTTTCCTCAATTTTACTTAACTTTTAAATGCGAGAAACTTTGATACAGTAGGGGGTATCAAAGTTTTGATACCCCCTATGTATGACATGTGGGCCCTCTCAAAATTTATGTGTATATATATATGTGTACACATTTTATAAAGCAGGAAGGGCCCACATGTCATACATAGGGGGTATCAAAACTTTGATACCCCCTACTGTATCAAAGTTTTTTCCCTTTTAAATGGGCCCCATACATAACTTACAAAAAAAGTATAAATAAAACAAAATTTTGTTATAGTCAAGATTTGAAACAATGACCTCTTAAATACAAGTCTAGCATTGTAACCACGACACCACAATAGCATTCTCCGTGTTTTATTAAACGGAGAATAGCATTCTCCGTTTTGAATTACACGGAGAATAGCATTCCCAGTGTTAAAAACACATTAGAATGTTCATTCTCCGTTTTAATTTGAAACGGAGAATGATATTCTCCGTTTCATTTGTAACGGAGAATTATATTCTCCGTTTTGAACTGCACGGAGAATGCCGTTCCCAGTATTAAAACGATTGAGAATTCTATTCGCCGTTTAATTTGGAACGGAGAACGACATTCTCCGTTTAATTTGAAACGAAGAATAAGATTCCCAGTGTTAAAAACACATTAGAATGTTCATTCTCCGTTTTAATTTGAAACGGAGAATGATATTCTCTGTGTCATTTGAAACGGAGAATGATATTCTCCGTTTTGAACTGCACGGAGAACATATTTTCTCCATTTTTGATATTCTCCGTTTTGAACTTGGAATTTGATATTCTCCATTTTTATCTAATTGTCTTCTCAAACTTTTGCATTGGAGAACATATTTTTTATCTAATTGTCTCGTGTGAATGACATCTTGCCACATAAGAAAGACATTGTCTTAAGTCAACGACGTTTCATTTTATTCCATTTGCTCTTTGTCGCTATTTTGCTTTCGTACTTTACAATTATGAAAATCGTGACCAAATTTTTTACAAACTCTAAAAATTCTAGGCTTCGGGATAGGCTGACTTTCTGTAGGCTGGCTTGATTTCCCTTGAGAAGGCCTTCCTTTTGTTGCTACCGGATTTGGCTTTTTTAAAGCTTCATGTACTCCATGAACTGCATCAGCTACCATTTGTTCTTCTTCACCAATATCGGTCACCATTTCTTTCAACTCCATCAGAACAGACGACATCAACTCCGTTCCCCTCTCTTGAATTTTGCTTGATTTTTTACAATAGTATGTAAACAGATTAACTTGTTCATTAATACCACCATACCTTCTGCTCTCAATACTGTCTGGGTGGATGAATCTTCTTTCTGAGCCAGGTCCAGAGAGAAAACTCTCTTTGCAATCCTTGAGCCAACGAGATTTTATAAAGTTCTTTGGAATATCTCCAATTTGCAATCTCTTCATTGCTGAAAAAATATGCCTACAAGGAATCCCCTTGGTCTCCATCCATAAGCATTCACAATTTATGATGTTGTCGGCCGGATCAAATGTAACCTTCCGGTTGACACTGTTTGGCGACATATACTTTTGGACAGTGCAAACTTCTGCCTCTGTTATGATGTGATGATGGAGAACAGTATATGCATCAGAACGTATGATTTCTTTCCTTACCTATATAAACACCGTTTTAGTATAAATTGCAGCAAATTTACCTTCTATTACGGCCATGCTAGTTTGATTCACAACTGGTGTTGAGAGTTTATCAGTGACATGCTTACTCATCTGGCCGTAACGTAAGGCCGCCAAACCGTAGTCACAATTTTGAAGGGCCTTCCATAGTGGCAGCTTCTCATTCAAAAACCTTTTCAAAAATGCGTTCAAAGATTCACATCTATTTGTTGCAGTAGAACCGCCAAAATAATTTTCATGTAGGAATGTGTCCGTCCATCGCTCCCTTGTTCTGTACAATGCAGTGGTCCACTCATTGTTCTCTACATTATAATTTGTTAGCATCTGCAGCTAATGATTTTCAAATTCTTCGACTGAATAGTACCTGTTTAGAAAACATGGACAATAACTAAAGTTGTGATATTATAACAACAACATACTTCAAAGTAAAGTAGCAAGTGTGCGATGTACCTTTTAATCAGAAGACTCAATTTATTGTGAAAACCCTCTCGGTGTACATGTTTGGCAGCATTGTTTAGGATATGCCATGAGCACGTTCGATAAACTACGCTAGGCATTAAATCCTCAATTGCTTTATTCATGGATCTGCAACCATCCGTGAGAACTGTCACAGGTAATTTGCCATTCATACACTCTAGAAATTTTTCTAGAACCCAAGAATATGTCTCTGCAGTCTCATTATGGATCATTGCAAACCCAAACACACAAGTCATCGCATGATTGTTTGTACCCACTAGAACCACCAACGGCATTTGACTTCTATTTGTTTTATATGTAGAATCGAATGCTAGTGAATCTCCAAATAATTCGTAATCGAATCGACATGCACCGTCAGCCCAAAAGAGATGGGTCAATCTGGAATCTTCGTCTACCTTGTACGCGTAGAAGAAATCTGGGTCACTGCCCTCCTTAGATTGAAGAAATGTAAGTGTTGTCGTAGCATCAACATCGTCTAGTGCTCTACTATCTTGAGCTAGAGCGTTGTATAAATCCTTTCTCGTCCATCCAACCTTATCCCAGCCACCTTTCTTCTGGACAATTAAATTCCATATCTGTCCAATCCCCATCCCTGATTGCTTCATAAGCTTAATTTCTTCCAACTCTGCGGGTGATATCGTACGATGGGATCTCAAAAAACTGTTTCATAATCATTCGCCAGGATATGGTTGTGATGTACATGAAATTTTTTGACGAACCACATCTTTGTTTTATCGGTGTACCCAATACGAAAAATTGCTTTACAACCACTTCTGCTTTCACTTCTTGGCTCACGAACCCTGTTAGTAGCTTCCTTGTATTTCTTGTGTCTGAATCCCGTATTCGAACAACACCAACTACGGACCATCACCATCCCAGATTTGTTTTTCTTTACCTCGTTCTTTCTAATACTGAAACCGTATGCTTTTGAATATATCTGGTAGAATGTCTCTGTTTCTTCAATAGAGTTGAACTGTAGACAAACAATATCTTCTTCTAAGAGATGTTTTGGATCTTTGTTAATGTTGGCAGACTGCAATATTTTTTTCATCGTCGCTGCATCAAAATCCAATGGAGATTCACCGTCGTCCCTAAGAACAGAATAAAACAAAATAAACATGAAAAATAAATGTAAAAATATAATACATTTCTTAAATCCATTAGAAAGGGTGATGCGAAATAACATTTCGTTGTTTGCGTTGATGTCGTCGTCGTCGTTATGATGCATTCTTCCATTGTTTTCTTCATCTTGTTCTTTACTTTCTCCTAAGTTAACATCTTCCAAACTTTGCTCATCATCCAAATCATCTGACAGTCCTCTTGAAAGGAAGCTTTCTTCATCGACTAAATCTTCCATACGACGATCAGTTTCTCCATGTGACGTCGACATTGAAGAAAATAGAGTGTGTTAGAAACCAGCAGAAGAAACGAAGGATAAGAAACAATACAAGAAAAAAGAGTAATACTATATTCGTACCTCCAAATTGTCCCTCTAATATATAGCCCTCCCATCTGATATGGCATGTTAAATAATAGTGTGTGTCATCTGACATGACTGATAACATGGCAAATTTTAATCCAAAAAGTTAACTACCCAATTTTCTCCATATTAATTTAACGTTAATATCAATGTTAATTTAATGTTAATATTAATTTATGTTAATATTAATTTTAATGTTAATGTTAATATTAATATTAATATTATTGTTAATGTTAACGATAATATTAATATTAATGTTAATGTTAATGTTAACATTGACTTTAATGTTAATTTTTATTTTTATTTTTATTTTAAAAAAATTGCCACGTCAGCTGCCAGATCAACATATCACGTCAGCTGCCACGTAAGGATGGACAGTTTGAAAGTGCAATTTAGAGGTACAAAAAGCATTATTCAGGAAGAAACAACTTCCAGCAAGAAAACAACACAACCTTTTCGTCTTCCTTGTAACTCCGTCACGTGGCCCTCTTTTGATGGCTCATGAAAAATCTTGACTGATTCTAGGAGCAAGCATAATTTTAAGGAAACAACTTCCAACAACACAACTTTCTCGTCTTCTGGGTACATGTATTATTAAATTGTGTAGCTAATAACGCATGAGGAAGCATGCAACAACATCTCCACGTGGCCCTCTTCTGTAGGATAACGCATGCAGCAGCATTTAATGCTACGAAACCCTATTGTCTTGTTATGTGTTGTGTATCCTATGTGGCATGAGGCAGAAGACAATATCTTGCATAGGCGGCTATAATGACAATAAGTTTAAAAAGTCATCTCCAATGCAAAAAAGTATTGAGAAGACAATACAAAGTAATTTTTTACAACTTCCAAGACAACTTTTACTCTTCTAATGATATGGTATCAATGTTTATTATTAAATTATGTAGGATAACGCATGCAGAGCATTTAATGCTACGGGATCTGTTGTGTAAGGAACACAACCTGTTTGAGAGAACCCGAGAGAGAGAGTGTGGGAGATGGAATAAAGAGAAAGGATCGAGCTCGACTAGATTTTAAACTTAAAATTCAATTTTTGGTTATCATTACTAATAACTAGTTCGCACGTACGAGTTTAGACGAACACTAACCGAGCCCCGAGCAACGTGACATCAGCTAGCTAGGTTTCTAATACCGTGGCATTCCTGTTAATTTAAAATTTACAATATTATTGAAACTAATATTAATAATAAAATTTAAAATAGTTTTTGATTTAACATTTACTTCAAACTAGTTAAAGTTAAAATTGCATTCTTTTTTATTTAAAATGTAATTGGAACTACAATTAATATTAACATTCGCTTGTCCCGTAGTTTAAGTCGTATTTTACTGCTTCTTGCTTAAGTCTATGCACCCAAAGAACTTGATTATTCAAGTCGAACGTGTGCACAACACGTTCCCTCGATGCAAGGCTTGACGTAGCCTTTGCTTGTCAAGTCGTTGTACGAACACATTAGAAAAGAGTTTTGTTGGGCTATCGAAGTATAGCAAGCACCGTCCCGTATCACGTGTATTCGTTAAGCAGTAAAAGGGTGTGAAGGCCACTGGCAATGTCAAGCCATCACGGACTATAGCTGGGTTAGACGACGACCCTTTTGCGGCGGGCCGAATCGGTCCCTTGGCCTAGGAATGGATTGGCTGAAGGAGCAATACACAAGAATAGACTGCCATATTGGCATGATTATTTTTGGTATTCCCGGTGAGGCAGAGTTTTTATTTTCCGGTGAGGCAGAGTTTTCACCATCGACTTGATTCCAGGGACGGCACCAGGATCGGAGAGAGTCTACAGGATGGCACCTTCAAAGTTGGAAATCTTGTACAAGATGATTGAAGAACTCAGAACTAAAGGATTCATTCATGCTAGTGGATCGCCTTGGGGAGCACCGATGCTTCTTGTGAAGAAGAAGGATGGTACATCAAGATTATGTATTGATTATCGTACATTGATGACTTATTTGATCAGCTCAAGGGAGCGGCTGTATTCTCGAATATTGACTTGCGGTCATGAGGGTACCATCAGATCAGAGTCAGAGAGCAAGTTATCCCGAAGACATCATTCAGATCGAGGTATGGACATTGGGATTTCCTTGTTATGCCATTTGGAGCGACCAGTGTGCCAGCCGTATTCATGGACCCCATGAATCGTATCTTCATGCACTATTTGGATCAGTTCGTGATAGTATTCATAGACGACATCTTAGTCTATAGCTGTAGTACCCCATCCCTACATTGTACCCTGTACTTCGTCCACGGGGTGCGCGAGAAAGGAACACTGTCGCTATCGATTCGGTCGGGACCGATAGGTCGGGATCGATTGACTCGATCGAACGGAAACGGTTGAATTAAGATCCATTCTCTCGCCTAAAGTAAACTCAAGGTGAGTGGCTGACCCTTCTCTTCTCGACACCTTTCCTAGGTAAATCGATAATGTTGTTGCGAATGAAAGGATAAATGCAAGGGCACAAACCCGGGAAAGGGATTGAGTTTTCAAAGATAATATAGGCTATGTCTTAATAACTAAAAAGAAAATATGTCTTCGCACGGTTATGGACAACTTGTCGACAAGACGGTAGTTTCCTCGAGCAGCAACCCAGGGCCACGGGACCGTTTCGGCCTGGAAGGAAACAGGGTATAGTCGTGCATAAGGTTTCTGCACAGGTTAAGCGGAGACTTGCATCGGAGCTAGCTACTTGCGTTGAAAGGACCCCGGTTAACAAAGCTATACGTCCAGGATGGCTTGTGATGCCAGTGACGTCGAAGAGGGACGAGGCGAAGGAGGTCAGCCACTCGCCTTAGACTTGCTTCAAGCGAGCGACTGGTTGGCTGCGCTGACGTCGCCTACGCGATCACCTGTAACCCGCTGAATATGGGACTTGGTTCCAGAGAAGCCATTCCATAACGTGGAATGGATCTTAATTCAACCGTTCCCGTTCGATCGACCCGGCCGATTCCGACCTATCGGTCCCAACCGAATCGGTAGCGACATTGTTTCTTTCTCGTGCACCCTGTCACGACCCGCACCCGGAGTAAGGGCATGAGTGCATGACAGCGTCCCAGCCTACACCGCAGAAATGACGTAGAACGCTATCTAGTTCTACTATCTAACAACAGTTATAATATCAAAACCTGTCGAGAACGGTCAACTCCGAATGGAGGACAAGCAATGACAATATAATATACTCAATAAGCTATGATATTGTTGCGACCGTCCAGTGTTGGTATTTATGTATGGTATTTATGGTGCACATCATCTTAATTCAACCGAGTAGTTCAAAGGAGGGAATTATGTATGGTATTTATAGTGCACATCATTAGGACGGGTTGCGACCGTCCAGTGTTGTGATAAGCTATGATATCAGTAAGTTTGGGATCCTTCGGATATTGGGCTAGCAACCCGTATCGAAGTGATCATAGTCTTACACAAAAGGATGCCAAAGATGCATTACGGTGCGAAACATCGTGACCTTCATATAGATAGGGCCGGTGGGCTGAGATTAGCGCTGGGTGCAGGCGCAGGGCCTGCCACCCTTATGCATATGTTTAAGTTTACGGTTGGTTGGTTGAGTGAAATGATATGATTTCTTATGTAAAGTTCTAACCTTGCAGGCTAGGCGAAATGGGACATAGATGAGCACGATCACTATGTTTATGTTAAGATTATGTCTAACTGTATCTGCCGCAGGAACACGGTAGTGGACAAGTTCAGGATATGTTCGGCTCGAGGCGGGGCTCGGCTTGGACGTGTCGAGGCATGGAGTCCTTAGCGTTCAAGAGGAGCTACCGCATTAGCGTTCGAACTTGCGACATGGAGATGTTCAGCCGAAGACTACTTGTTGGCTATAAAGAGGCATAATGTATGGAACAATGTACTCATTTGTGAGCTAGAGAGATCATGAGCGTTGTAGCGAATTGGCATGTTAAGTTGGGCTATTCAGAGCCATTGTAACCTTCAGTTCATTATCAATAAAAGGGATTCTTGTTGTATACTACGTTTTCCTTCCGCTGCTTATGTTATCAATTTGAGCTATAAACACTATTGTGAATCTGTTATCTTGCCTTGCACGAGCGCAACTCCAGGCTCGTGCGGCATCACGCCCCAGCGAGGACGATGATTCGGGTGAAAACTTGATAATGATGAAGACGGTAACTCGGTCGACAATCGTAAGTATCGAGGTATGATCGGGAAAATTTAACATTAGCATTAATATTAAATCTACATTGGCTTTTCTGTTAATTTAAAATTTATAATATAATTAAAACTAATATTACGAATATGCTATTTTCTCCCAAAAAATTTGGGTGTTACCATCTTCCATTATGTGGCATATGACATGGTTGCTAACATGACAGCTGACATGGCAAAATTTAACAATAAAATTAATATTAAAATTAATATTAATAGAAAATAAATATTTTAATATTAAATTAACATTAATTAATATTAACATTAATATTAATATTAACATTAATATTAATATTAACATTAACATTAGCATTAATATTAACATTAATATTAATATTAATATTGACATTAACATTAACATTAACATTAACATTAAAAAAATTGGGTAATTAATTTTTGGGATTAAAATTTGCCATGTTAGCTGTTATGTCATCTGCCATGTCAGATGCCACATAATAGGAGATGGCATCACCCAAATATGTTGGGAGCCCAAATGACTAATTGCTAATATTAATACAGTGGCATTACCATTATTTCCCAATAGATTCGTGTCTTGTTCGGTCACACCCCTCCACGAGCGGGTTACATCCCCTAAACGAGGGGTTAAATAGCCTTTTCCAAAGAAGAGAACCCATCCGACTAGAGAGAAACAAAGGAGAGAAGAAGAAGAACAGTCGCAATGGAGAGGAGCAAAAGCAAGATCAACTACAGCTAATGGGCCGTCATCCCTATCGAGATTCTCTCGATGATACTGGTACTGTCGGGGATGCCGGCGGACGAGGTAATGTGCAACGTGGCCCCAGTTTTCCGTTCGTGGTGGAAGGCGCTCAATGGTCCCTTAGACTATTGGTCTAACGTCGACTTGGTACAGTGGTGCCGGAGGACCCAGCAAACCGCTGAGATTAGTTTGACCGTAATGAAGCTCGTGGCTCGCAGTGGGGGATATCTAGGGTCCTTTTCCGCGTACAAGCTCGACGAAGCAGCCTTATGTTTTGAATGTTTAAGGCCAGTGCAAAATTTTATTTGGTCTTATTCTAGTACTTTATTTTTTCTATTACAAAATTTTACGTATACTTTTGTTAATTTCTATTGATGTTTTTCCATTTTTATAATACAGTGGGAAATTTCTAAGGGTGCTGCGCATTCCGAAGTGCGACGTGAGTGATGAAACTTTCGTGAGACACTTGGAGTTTCTTCCGGTGCTGGAAGAACTCGACATTAGCTACTGCCTCTATATCACATCGACTGGAATATTTTCCGCCGGAAAGTATTGCCACCGTCTGGTCAAGCTGAGTAGGAACATGCCCCCTCCAGATTTCATGCTCAGGAACAGATTCGTGCTGGACACGGAAAACGAGACGGAGGGAAAGGCCGTGGCTGATTCGAAGCCGCGTCTCGAGCACCTACATATGGGATTCGGCATGTTCAATAGAGACACGCTGCGATCTATCATATGCAACTGCAAGGGTCTTCGTGTGCTCGACATACGTGGGTGCTTCAACGTGCACTTCGATGACGAACTCTAGAAAATTTGTTATTCAATACAGACGTTTAAAAAACCCTTTGATGATGTAATCCCAGTCCCATGGGAACCTGGATACGAGATGTATAATGATTTAGATATCATCAATCATTCCTGGGGTGAATGGTGAAAACATTAGCATGCATGCATGCATGCATTTCTTTATATTTTTCACTAGTCTACATACAAGATATTTTTTATGAGTTCGATTCTACATTTTGACAAAATTTTACTTTCGTCAATAATTTTTTACATGATTAATTTTTTTATAAATAAAATGGACTGTGATATAATGACGCCTAAGACGGCTCACTTCTGAGATTTCGACATTTCCCAACACAGATTTTACCATTAATACAATATCTCAGTGTAATCATATCCAAGAGATTTCGACATTTTCCAACACAGATTTTACTTATTCAAAATGAATTCTGACGGTGCAAATTCCACTCATATTAGTGGTATCAGTGCCATTCACCATAACTAAATTAATGGTGATCGATACGAAAACATTGATTTCTTTTTCACAACCCTTTAAAATCTATTTATACAGCCAAACAGCCAAACTAATTCATCTTCACCAGTCTTCAAAACTAATTTATATAGATTTAAAACAAAACTAAACAGCCAAACTATTTAAAATTTACAACCCTACAAAACAGTCTCAAATGTACCACTCTCCGTCCTAAATGTACCATTCTCCGTCTTATATGTACCATTCTCCGTCCTACATGTATCATTCTCCGTCCTACCTCCGTCATAACTGTACCATTCTCCGTCCTAAATGTACCATTCTCCGTCCTATATGTACCATTCTCCGTCCTACATGTATCATTCTCCATCCTATATTTACCATTCTCCGTCCTAAATGTACCATTCGCCGTCCTAAATGCACCCTAGAGTTAAGGCACGAGAACGTAACAACGCCCAGCCTACGCCGCAGTGTCGGCGGTAGAACGCTGTCCTAGGTCTCAATGCATCTAACAGTATAAGACAAAACAGTTTATACTCCCCGAATGGGGGTGACATAGCAGAATGTAAACTCAATCACATCTAAGGTAGAGCATAAAGGAAGATAGATAAAATATGAATTCGAAAAGAGATACAACAGATAGAAGTCTAAGATACAAACTCAGAATACATCTCAAAACTCAAATTCAGTAATCCATAAATACAACTCAAGATGACTGAAAATAAACTATAAGCAAAAACCCTAGCTATCTATGCAACCTCTACTGTCTCCTCTAGGCTAGCAGGCAACCTCCAGGATATCTGTAAAATTTATCAACGGGTCCAGTCAGGACTGGAGCGAGCACAGTACATCTCAACAGATCATAGCAGGTTAGAAAATATAATCATGCAGTAAAGTAAGATACAGGATCTGAAGGAAATACAGTATGTAAACAGAGAAAGAGAACTGTAATAGAAATATCTACTATACATAGAGAACTAACAGTGACTAGTGAGTCAGAGTAAAATATAAACATGTGAATGGCATAGGAGATTCATGACTACAGCTAAGAGAGTGATTCATGACTATAGCTACTTGGATAATATTCACATGTCTATTTCTACTCCCCCATCCCCAATCAATACACAAGGATCTGTTCAAGTTATATTAAGATTCGTGAAACTTCACATGGCTCATAAATGAGTGATACGTGAAGGTCATTCATGATGGCTCTGTGAACATGAGAGTATGTGTCACAAGCGATTCGTGAATCAGAGGAAGCATAGAGATACGTGATAATTTGTGAAACGCATAAAACATGCAGTATCCGATACTCCCGAGGGGGATAACATCTCATGAAAAGATCCATATAGTACCAATCCGTGTGACCAATGTGACAGTATCAAGTAAAGTAATTTAAAGCAGGAAAATAATTCTAAACAGGATATGAAATGATCAGAGAATGTACTCGCCTGATATCTGAATGTCCAAGGTAAAGATACTGTCCGAGGAGAGGTGTCTAGCTCCTAATTAGAACAGCACATGTCACAACATGTCCAGAAGGGTAATATAAAGCACTACAATGCATTCTACATGAATCTAGGTCAAACTAGGCCAAAGTCAACCCTTGGTCAACTCTGGTCAACTGTACTAGTCAAACTAGGTCAAACTAGGTCATGTCCTAACCCAGTAAGTCTTACTAGGCCTAACCAAGACTATCCTAGCAAGCACACATCAATACACGGCTATACAAGCCAACATACACCCAACTCTATATAGCATGCAATTATTCAATAATCAAATAGGCAAGAATTCATATTGGATATACACTAGGTAATCTATTACTTTAAGCTATATATGTCTACACATATATACACATGCATATATTGGTATTCAACATTAGGTCTATAATCATGGCATTTCAAATGGTTATATAAACTTATATATTACAACACAATACGCTAACATATATATAATATACATACATAGCTAAGTTAACTATATTCATAAATACTTATTTAAGAGGCTATGTGTGTGTATGTGAACATGGCAAAGGGGCAAGTGAGGGTTAAATGGGCATACATAGTATATACATATCAAAGAGTGTCACAGTATAAGTGAACAAAGTGTCAAGTGTGATAGTGTCAACATAGTGTAAGGGGTACATGAGGTAATATAGAATTTGTGTTAACATAGAACATTACATCTCATTAACTTGTATATTGCATACATTACATCTATTATTACATTACATTCATGCTTGCATTCATTCATCATTCATTTATTCTCTTGCACTACTATATGCACCATACATTACATACTATGGAACCTACATATTCATTACAAGCCATACTTATACATGCTTATATTCTCTATTTAATTACATAATGTATATACATTAACATGGGTTAAAATCAAATAGAACATTATATTACACACAAGGGTGCACAAAATGCATATGCTAAATAGTAACTCCTACTAATAATCAATACCGTACCATCTCAGCATGAATTAAAATCTAGGATTAAAGTATGTTATAGATCTATGTGTTAGCTTTCCAAAACTTCAAACGGATCGTGTTTTCGTTTCCGGAAACTCCCGAAATCGCGAAAACACCGAGAACGCGTTTGTCTTTCGTACAGCTGACACTCAAATAATTCTCCAGAAAGTTACATAAAGAATTAGGCCTATTAATACATGTTTTTGGAAAGCTAACTTCAATACGCTTCTTTTAAAAAAAAGGGAGATTAAACCGAGCTTTGAGCTAGAAGTTATGACATTTCTAAGTTAGGGCTGAAATTAAAAACGTGGATAAAAATCATGACGGATTTAGGTAGTTTGAGACAAAAGAACACAAGTATATAACATAATATATCAAGAACTCACTCTCTACACTAATATATATATGAGACACTATAGAACACATCTCCAATACAAAAATATAAGATTAAACATGTAATAATTCATTCATACATAACAACAACACATAGTGTGTCCAAATTTGAGATTTTCCCACATGGACACAACCACAACACAAAGGACACTCCTATGACCTCCAAATGGACACAAAATAGACACAAATGGAGATACAACCATGGGGGTCATTCCTATGGGTTCAAAATAGACCTATATGTATGAGGAAATGAAAAGAAGAAGGGATTGAGTTGAAATTCGAACCCGACTCAAATAACCCCAAAACAATATCATAAATAATAAAATAATATCAAAATAATTCAAAGAGGTCAACTGCAAAAAATATCCTTAGGCCAAAAATGATATTAAAATATCATAATCACATGGTTAGGCTCTAGGTCAAACAGTCTCTAGGGTTTCACTAGCAAAACGTCAAAACCACAAGTCACTGATTTAAATAATTTTAAAATGATTTAAAATCACCAAAAATCATATCATGAATTAAATATCATTATTAAAATAATTATAAACACAAAATTTCAAAATTACCCTCATTTGGGAAACTGGGTGCTACAACTCTATCCACCTTAGAAAAATTTTGTCCTCGAAATTTAAGATCGATAGTACTCCTTCTAGAGCCTCTAACCTACCCAATATCTAAGGTAACACTTCCTAACACTGAAATAATAAACGGACATCTAAAAAGTGTCAATCTAGGAATACCTCCAATACTACTCTGCTGTACGGCGGTAATGGAACTTCAATAGAATATGGACTGGAACCTATATCCAAGGGACTGGACCTATTTTAAAGTGGTCTTAACTAAGGATGAAAAGGAACTGATCATAGGCTATAGGTATGCTCAAACTATTATCTTCCTATTAACCATCTATTAATACATTCTATTACCATAGGAACGATGCATTACTAAGACATATAGGCCCCTATCTCTCATAACACATTTATACTCACCAAAGGACTAGTACATCCTATCAAGGCTGATACTATAATCTCTCCTAAATCTCCTAAGCTACATGTTTATAGACACACATCCCCACATCAAGGACTAACCCATATATATCTACAACTGATACTAATGGAGTGACGTCCCTATTTTCCAACAATCAAGGTCTAAAATAAATTTATCTAAATCATACAATTTGAAGGAATAGTATATAAGGTCAGGGCATACCGTAGCAGTTGGAAGTCTCACCTAGGTACACTAATCATTCTAGGTCAAAATAGTACTATGGTATCAACACACAAACAATCTAAGGTGTCCTAATTGGGAAGATAAGGGAACAACAATCATCAAGGTTGTAGGGCTGTCTACCATCCTATATAAAAATTGGTCATTAACAAGCAAGTAAGAAATTATTAAAAGGTTACTATTCCATAAAATGACAAAAATTGAAAATTTAGGCACAATAAATCATAAATAGATTTTTGTCTTGACACGATCTAAGTTGATCAATTTCGGGATAAAACGAGACTTGGGCAAGAAGGAAAATCAATGTATGAGCACGAGCATCCAATGATGGAGGTTCAGGTCATGATTAAATTTAATTCGACTGAGTACGAATACGAGGTTCATAGGCGATGAAAAGATTTCAAGAAGAATTGTCAAGGCTATCGCGAATGAGACTCTAGGGTCAAGTTTAACTATGTCTCCATTCTCGTAGATTGATACATGAAAAAGCGAACCAAAGTGCAATAGGTTGATCAGACCATCATGTACCGGTTCTGATTAGACAATATGTTAGTGGGTGGCCACCCAATAAAATATGTCATGACCAAGCTCGAAAATAGATAAGCTTGCAAAACTAAGGCTAATTTAGCAGCACAAGATATAAGGGTGGTAATGATGAAAGGAATTACATAGTCCAAGTTTCTTAACCAACGGGTCAAGTAATCAGATGAGGTACAAGGTTAAGCATCTAAGGAAACAAGCAGAACACCATCACATGTCGGGTCGAAAGAATTGAGTCAAGGCTGGATTTCTAATTGAAATAAGAAGAAATTTAGTATAATGGTAGAGGTTATAGTTTAGCCAGTTGACCAAAAAATCATATCAAGAAAATAGAGTACAAGAAGACGGGTTTTAGTGGGACATGATATACCTACACGAAGGTAAGCTCGTCTAGGTCTTGCATATAAGATTTGTTGGAGGGTAAAAGCTAGTATTACATTCCGAATATCAAAGTCACGATAAGGAACGTCAAGGATCTCAATTAGAAAGTGGGAGTTCAAGAGGTGGTAATTAATGCACAAAAATAATGAAGATCGAGTTAGTCATCTGATAACCAGTTACGTCTTCTCTGAGCTACATAATTTACGTCACTTCCTTCGCCTTCCCCATGCAAAAGATACGAAGATTCAAGGGTTTCGAAGTACATCTAGTAGGGACGACAAGATATGGATAATTAATGTAATGAGACAGAGTTTAAGATAAGAGGTAACACTACAAGAAATTTTGCTTATAGTGACGGAAGTTAGTGACAGAATGAATATTCGGTCACTAGTAAAAGATTAATTGTGTCGGATTAAGGAAAATGTTAGTAATACTATTTCTGACGAAATAAATATTTAATGGTGACGGACTATGCAGTTACTAAACTTTATTTAATTATTAAATGAGAAGATAGACGTGAAAATTTTAAATATGTTTCACGAAAAATATTAGGGACTTTTAAATCAGTCACTAATAAAAAAAGTAGTTTAATATTAAATAATAAATTTAATAAGAAAAAATAATCTAATAGTTTTAAATATTTGGGCCCGAATTAGCGGGATTGAAAAATTGGACGCCACTTTTTTTTTCACACGTGCCATCATTTTTTCCTTTACAGAATATTTGGTCATAAATGGTTTATGATTCTCTCCTCCTCTAAATATTTACTTCTCTAAAATTTTCTCGTCCTCTCCTCCTCCTCTCATCCTTCTCTAGGTCATGAGGATTTTCTTCTCCTTGTAATTCTCTCATCTCTTCCGTTATTTACTCATCTCCTCCTTCTCTAATAATTTTTTGTTTTGTTTTAAAGGTATTCATCTAGAGAGGTCAGCGGAGTTCAATTCTCTTCGACCACTCCAGGTCAGTGAAGTTCAACCCTTTTCTACCGCTTTTCGTCCAAGGAGAAAGTCCCATCGGCTCCATGGAGAAATCCCACCGGCTCAAGTAAATTTTAAAATCCTAACCATAATTTTCTTTCCCTATTTATGCTATTTTTATATTCTTTAATTGTTTGTTTCTACCATTTTCTAATTTTATTTGCTTAGAAATGTGACTATATCTTTTTAGTGACATGAGACCTTGGAATTGCGACAAAGTGCGTATGTCCAAGCAATGGGACCGGAGATGCAAAATCGAGTACGTGGTCAGGGACGGTGTGTGACGTGAAATCGAATGCTTTATCATGTTTCATCATTAAAATTGAACATCAATTTGTGTTGATGTACAATGTATTTTTTTTGTTAATAGAAGACTTAACTTTGTTTTGGAGTATATTTTATTTTTGAGTTGTTTGTCTAATCTGATGAATATATTATTTTTGGCTTCAATTTTTTTAGTAAGAGTTCACTTATACAATCTTTGATGAAGAAATTATGATTTCATCATAATATGGTGGAAAGAAATTTGCTTCTACTTATTGATCAAGTAATAATGACAGATTTACTATATTATTAATGACATCAAACAATTAGGAATGTGGTTCAAAAAATTTGTAATTTTATTAATGGCCTAACATTAGTGACTGACCTATTAATTAGTGATAATTTTATTAATGACCAAACAATAATAATTGATTTATTATTAGTAATAATTATTAATGACCAAACATTAGTGACTGACATATTAGTTAGTAATAATTTTATTAATGACCAAACAATAGTGACTGACTTATTAGTTAGTAATAATTATTAATGACCCAACAATAGTGACTGACTAATTAGTTAGTAATAAATATTAAATACTTTTTTATATTGAAAGATAAATACTTATCTACGTGGCATGTTCAATTATAGTAACGGATTTAGGAATTCATCCGTCACTAGTAGTATTAGTGTCGCTCGTAGTAGTGACTGACATCAACTCCGTTACTCATGTGTTTAGTCCATCACTAATATCATTTCTGACGAAATTCAGTCACTATTAATATATATTACTGACTGATCTTCGTCGTAACTATAAGCAAATTTTCTTGTAGTGTAAATAAGAATGCAAGGGAATAATGGCGAGAAAGAATAATGAAGATATGTTCCTTCTCATCGGTTCAAACGAGAGGAACCCATCAAGCTTAAATTCAAAAGCAAGGAATGAGGGTGAATCCAAACAAGAGGAAAAAGAATTCCAATTGAAGTTCAAAATGAGTTTCTCAGGGGTCGTCCCAGAAATCTCTCAAAGAATCCTAAGTGTGATTGAGTACCTTGGATTTGAAAATATTAATCTAAATACAAAATTAAATCAACAACTATAAAATTTTATCAAAATCATCAACTAATACCAGGATTCAAAGTTCTACAATGAATCCACAAAATCAAATTCAAATCAAGGAAAAAGGTGAATCAAAACAAGGAAAATGAGTTTAAATCGGAATTCAAAATGAGATTCTCAAGGGTCATCCTAGGAATCTCTCAAGAAATCCTAACAGTGATTGAGTATCCTCTCATCCTAACATCTTAATTTATATATCCTATAGCAGGCTCGTAGTAGTACAACTAAGTCGTTGCGCTACTACAAAATCGCACTAATGCGAATCTCGACCTGCATGGGCCACCACTAAAAACGTGTCACGACCCGCACCCTAGAGTTAGGGCACGAGAACGTAACAACGCCTAGCCTACTCCGCAGTGTCGGCGGTAGAACGCTGTCCTAGGTCTCAATGCATCTAACAGTATAAGACTAAACAGTTTATACTCCCCGAATGGGGGTGACATAGCAGAATGTAAACTCAATCACATCTAAGGTAGAGCATAAAGTAAGATAGATAAAACATAAAATCGAAAAGAGATACAACAGATAGAAGTCTAAGATACAAACTCAGAATACATCTCAAAACTCAAATACAGTAATCCATAAATACAACTCAAGATGACTGAAAATAAACTATAAGCAAAAACCCTAGCTATCTATGCAACCTCTACTGTCTTCTCTAGGCTAGCAGGCAACCTCCAGGATATCTGTAAAATTTATCAACGGGTCCAATCAGGACTGGAGCGAGCACAGTACATCTCAACAGATCATAGCAGGTTAGAAAATATAATCATGCAGTAAAGTAAGATACAGGATCTGAAGGAAATACAGTATGTAAACAGAGAAAGAGAACTGTAATAGAAATATCTACTATACATAGAGAACTAACAGTGACTAGTGAGTCAGAGTAAAATATAAACATGTGAATGGCATAGGAGATTCATGACTACAGCTAAGAGAGTGATTCATGACTACAGCTACTTGGATAATATTCACATGTCTATTTCTACTCCCCCATCCCCAATCAATACACAAGGATCTGTTCAAGTTATGTTAAGATTCATGAAACTTCACATGGCTCATAAAATGAGTGATACATGAAGGTGATTTATGATGGCTCTGTGAACATGAGAGTACATGTGTCACAAGCGATTCGTGAATCAGAGGAAGCATAGAGATACGTGATGATTCGTGAAACGCACAAAACATACAGTATTCGATGCTCCCGAGGGGGATAACATCTCATAAAAAGATCCATATAGTACCAATCCGTGTGACCAACGTGACAGTATCAAGTAAAGTAATTTAAAGCAGGAAAATAATTCTAAACAGGATATGAAATGATCAGAAAATGTACTCGCCTGATATCTGAATGTCCAAGGTAAAGATACTGTCCGAGGAGAGGTGTCTGGCTCCTAATTAGAACAGCACAAGTCACAACATGTCTAGAAGGGTAATATAAAGCACTACAATGCATTCTACATGAATCTAGGTTAAACTAGGCCAAAGTCAACCCTTGGTCAACTCTGGTCAACTGCACTAGTCAAACTAGGTCAAACTAGGTCATGTCCTAACCCAGTAAGTCTTACTAGGCCTAACCAAGACTATCCTAGCAAGCACACATCAATACAAGGCTATACAAGCCAACATACACCCAACTCTATATAGCATGCAATTATTCAATACTCAAATAGGCAAGAATTCACATTGGATATACACTAGGTAATCTATTACTTTAAGCTATATATGTCTACACATATATACACATGCATATATTGGTATTCAACATTAGGTCTATAATCATGGCATTTCAAATGGTTATATAAACTTATATATTACAACACAATATGCTAACATATATATAATATACATACATAGCTAAGTTAACTATATTCATAAATACTTATTTAAGAGGCTATGTGTGTGTATGTGAACATGGCAAAGGGGCAAGTGAGGGTTAAATAGGCATACATAGTGTATACATATCAAAGAGTGTCACAGTGTAAGTGAACAAAGTGTCAAGTGTGATAGTGTCAACATAGTGTAAGGGGTACATGAGGTAATATAGGATTTGTGTTAACATAGAACATTACATCTCATTAACTTGTATATTGCATACATTACATCTATTATTACATTACATTCATGCTTGCATTCATTCATCATTCATTTATTCTCTTGTACTACTATATGTACCATACATTACATACTATGGAACCTACATATTCATTACAAGCCATACTTATACATGCTTACATTCTCTATTTAATTACATAATGTATATACATTAACATGGGTTAAAATCAAATAGAATATTATATTACACACAATGGTGCACAAAATGCATATGCTGAATAGTAACTCCTACTAATAATCAATACTGTACCATCTCAGCATAAAATGTAGGATTAAAGTATTCTATAGATCTATGTGTTAGCTTTCTGAAACTTCAAACGGATCGCGTTTTCGTTTTCGGATACTCCCGGAATCGCAAAAACACCGAGAACGCGTTTGTCTTTCGTACAGCTGACACTCAAATAATTCTTCAGAAAGTTACAGAAAGAATTAGGCCTATTAATACATGTTTTTGGAAAGCTAACTTCAATACGCTTCTTTTAAAAAAAACAGGAGATTAAACCGAGCTTTGAGCTAGAAGTTATGATATTTCTAAGTTAGGGCTGAAATTAAAAACGTGGATAAAAATCATGACGGATTTAGGTAGTTTGAGACAAAAGAACACAAGTATATAACATAATATATCAAGAACTTACTCTCTACACTAATATATATATATATGAGACACGATAGAACACATCTCCAATACAAAAATATGAGATTAAACATGTAATAATTCATTCATACATAACAATAACACATAGTGTGTCCAAATTTGGGATTTTCCCACATGGACACAACCACAACACAAAGGACACTCCTATGACCTCCAAATGGACACGAAATGGACACAAATGGAGATACAACCATGGGGGTCATTCCTATGGATTCAAAATAGACCTATATGTATGAGAAAATGAAAAGGAGAAGGGATTTATACCTCTCGGTAGATCGAATCGAAGAAAAGCCTTCCCGGAGCGATACCGACACGTAGAGATTCCAAAAGGACACGAACGAGCTCCGAATCCTCCTAAACTTGGGTAGCTTTCTTCTTGGCTAGAATGGAGAAGGAAAGAAGAAGATTTGGTGGTGAAATGGAAAGATTTGGTGGAGAAATTGCTAGGAATTGCTCTCTAGGAATTTGGGGAAGAACAAGAGAGAGAGTGTGGATGAGAATAATGAAATGAACTTGAGCATATCCTCTCCCAAAGTGGCTGGCCATATGGAGCTATTTGTCCTATTATGGTAAGGTCCAAAATGCCTCCACTAACCTATTCTATGAGTATTAGGAAAGGGCTAATTGGTTGGGGCTAAATTAGTCATTCTAAAGTCTCTAATCACACTAACCTTATCCATAATAATTAGTCTAACCTCTAACTAAAATATTTCTATCATGTGGACTAAAATTAATATCATGTGGGCCATGCCTAACTAGTGTGTGGGTCTCACTAGAGTCAAACTACCCCCGGGTCCCTGTTTCAAGTCGGATTGAGTTAAAATTCGAACCCGACTCAAATAACCCCAAAACAATATCATAAATAATAAAATAATATCAAAATAATTCAAAGAGGTCAAATACAAAAAATATTCTTAGGCCAAAAATGACATTAAAATATTATAATCACATGGTTAGGCTCTAGGTCAAACAGTCTCTAGGGTTTCACTAGCAAAACGTCAAAATCACAAGTCATTGATTTAAATAATTTTAAAATGATTTAAAATCACCAAAAATCATATCATGAATTAAATATTATTATTAAAATAATTATAAATACAAAATTTCAAAATTACCCTCATTTGGGAAACTGGGTGCTACAACTCTATCCACCTTAGAAAAATTTCGTCCTCGAAATTTAAGATCGATAGTACTCCTTCTAGAGCCTCTAACCAACCCAATATCTAAGGTAACACTTCCTAACACTGCAATAATAAATGGACATCTAAAAAGTGTCAATCTAGGAATACCTCCAATACTGCTCTGCTGTACGGCGGTAATGGAACTTCAATAGAATATGGACTGGAACCTATATCCAAGGGACTGGACCTATTTTAAAGTGGTCTTAACTAAGGATGAAAAGGAACTGATCATAGGCTATAGGTATGCTCAAACTATTATCTTCCTATTAACCATCTATTAATACATTCTATTACCATAGGAACGATGCATTACTAAGACATATAGGCCCCTATCTCTCATAACACATTTATACTCACCAAAAGACTAGTACATCCTATCAAGGCTGATACTATAATCTTTCCTAAATCTCCTAAGTTACATGTTTATAGACACACATCCCCACATCAAGGACTAACCCATATATATCTACAAATGATACTAATGGAGTGACGTCCCTATTTCCCAACAATCAAGGTCTAAAATAAATTTATCTAAATCATGCAATTTGAAGGAATAGTATACAAGGTCAGGGCATACCGTAGCAGTTGGAAGTCTCACCTAGGTACACTAATCATTCTAGGTCAAAACAGTACTATGGTATCAACACACAAACAATCTAGGGTGTCTTAATTGGGAAGGTAAGGGAACAACAATCATCGAGATTGTAGGGCTGTCTACCATCCTATATGAAAATTGGTCATTAACAATCATCTGGATGTTATTTCTGGATGTCATAGCCATCTCCATCTTCTTCTTCTTATTTCTTTTTTTCTTCTTCTTCTTCTTTCTCAAAATATCCTTCACCTACACCTTGAGGGACGGATTAAGACAAATTATAGTCAGTATGGACTCACTGTATATGTAGAAATGACATCCAGAAACATAAATAGGAGTATCAAAGTGATGGCTAGCATTAAAGTGTCAATGTGCACAGTGTGTATTTTTACATAAGAGTTTGGGCTAGCCCCATTTACCTTCTTCACGAGGGAAGAAAAATCTTATTATTGGTCAGCAAATTCATCCTCTATCTGGTTAATCTTATCCAGAATAAATTTTTGGTTGTCGGATATAGTCTTCATCTCTTTGAAGACATTCTCAAAGTTTGCAGCAACAAAATTGTATAGATCATCAACCATGTCCTTAGTGTTTTTGATTCCATAAGTTGATGGTTTTCCAGATGTTGATGGTTTGCTTGCAGCTGCTGCCCGTTTTCCAAACATTCGAGTGAAGGTTAGTTTTCTCATGGGGCCTTTGTTTTTAATATAAACATTCCCTGCTAAGCTTGGGACAGAATGTTTATTAGCCATCGAGCATACAAATCCTCCGAAAGGGAGAGCTGTCCTTACAGTTGGTTTTCCCACGAGATGCATCATTCTACTGAATATGTAGGAACCTATATCCATCCTTTTTTTCTTCCCCATATAATAAAGAAATTTTACTCTCTCGGGATGGATGGAAAACTCATGTCCAGTAGGGTTGAGTGTTTGAGATACGTAGGCACGCAATAATTTATACAAAGTTTTTAATTGATCTTTGTATACATTTTGAGGGGTCTTGGCACCCATTGAAACACCTGTAATCTCATGAATTGCATCCGTCATGGAAACATTATCAATATCTTTCATATCAAACTCAGGAACTGGATCAAATCCATAAAATTTGTTGATGACAGCAGCATTTACCCTAATCAGTTTCCCTCTCAGAAACACCAGTTGTTGATCCTCTTCTTTTTCTTTAATTTCAGCCGAAAGATTTGAGTAAAATTCTCTTACTATTGTTTGGGAGATTTTCTCAAGACAGGATTTGTTCAGTTTCTCCAATTGATAGAATTTCAATATATCCAGGAAAGCTTCGTCTTCGACATCATCCATCTTAATTGATCTTTCAGGCATAATAGTCTTTTTCTTGAAATATTTAATGTAAATTTTCTTAGATTTAGAGTCTTTAAATTTTTTTACCTCCTCTCCAGCCTGGGACTTATTTGATGATTGCTCTTCCACTTCATTTTCCTCTTCAGATGAGGATTCAAAATCCTTAGAGTACGCTGATGACTCTGTATCCGTCGCCACCTTAGCCTTCGCTTGAGTACGCCTTCGATCTTCATAAGTTGAGTCTTCCGACGACTCTGTATCGAAGATAGATTTTTCGGTCTTTGTCGAGCAATGAGTTTTTTAGCCTTTTTTGCACGTGGCTTGGCTGCCGCCTCCGCTTTCATCATCGTTGCTGTCGTCGCTACCCTTTCGGCCTCTGCCCTAGCGACCATAATCTTAGTTTTTGTCGCCCTTGCAAGTTCTGCCCTTCGGGCCTGTATCGCATCCCTTTGTGGATTCTTCCCCTTCGGCGACGGTCATTGTTTCTTCGGCGGCATTTTGATTAGAAGAGGGTTTGCGAGAGGGTTTGGAAGAAGGAAGAGGGTTTGAGAGAAAAAGAGGAAAAATTCGACCGTCTTATATGACCTTGGAAAGTGGAAAAAATTAGAATAGTTTTGAGTCTTAAATTAAATTTATTACTATTATTACTAGTATAAGACGGTCGAATTTATTACTATTAAATTTAAAAAACTACTTTCCAAAATTAAATTTATTACTATTATTACTAGTATATATCCATGTGAAATCACTACATAAACCTTTGGGATTTTGAGACCCTAATTTTAAAAACTACTTTCCAAAATTAAATTTATTACTATTATTACTAGTATATATCTACGTGTTCCGTATAAATTATTAAAAAATTTGGATGAAGAAACGTGGTGGAAACATGTTTATTTAAAAAAATTTGACAACATATTTAAGAATGTGAAGTTTAATCTCAATATTTTCATTTTTCGAATATTTGATTAAATTTTTGAAAATAAGAAGACTATGTACTTGAAAAGAGTAAAATTGAAACACTCAAAGTTGTCCTCTATTTTACTTTGTAATCATATTTAAGATGGATTTGACGGCAAGATTGACGCTGGCAGCATAATCAATTATATGACGTAACAAGTCATTGATGGGGATATCGTCGCTGATATATGGATTTGACGTAACAAGATTTGTTAATTGAAAAATATATAAAGAGCAATGCTATAGTTAGCAAATGGGTGTAAGTTGTAAGAAGGTTGTAAAAGTTTGATTGTAGCCGAAACCAAATTGAGTTAACAAACTATTATATTTCATTAAATCCCTGCTTCGTCGCTGGAACATTCTTCGGCGAAGTATACAAGAGGAGGACAAAAAACTATTAAAAACGAAAAAAATAGAAAAATAAGAGGTCTACCCCTCACTGGCCTCGCGGAGGATCTCCGCAAAGTCCTGCAGGGTGCGCACACCCGCCCTATGGCACAGGCGGCGAAACGCTTCCCTCTTCTCCAGAGAATCCCGTTCCTCCGGAGTGATCGGCAACAGGTCAAAGTTGGGCGCCGGATGAAGAGGTCGAGCGATGACCTCCAGTGACAACCCGCAGGAGGTCAGAAAGTCCGCAGCCGCTGTCAGCCAGTCATGGGCCGGAGGTGGCGCAGAGGGTGCTCCATGCGGAGAGGCTCGACTACGACTGGAAGAAGACTCTGACAATGATTCCCAACCATATGATCTTTTTGGAGCCATGTTAAATATGTAACCTACTCAGATGAATGGGGACCCCTATGTATATATATACACGTTCCTAACCGACTCTTCTTATTCCTTATTGGAAGTTGGGGATATTCAATTTCTTATTCCTTATTGGAAGTTGGGGATATAATGCTACAGTTACAACCAAATGCTTACAACACTCTTACAACCTTCACCCATAGTTGACATGTAGGCTATGGCCCACATGTCAGCAATGGGTGAAGGTTGTAAGAGTGTTGTAAGCATTTGGTAGTAGACTTAGCATTATTGATGTCTTATTCCAAGCTTAGTTGGTTGTGCTGTTTGGCTTTTACATGGAAGGCCAAGGTTCGAGTCTGGTGTTTGGGTTCTGTAGAATTTTTCTATTGTTAACATTTTTTGGGTGCTATTATATGCTTTTAACTTAGTATGGAATAATTTTTGGGACTGTTAATGGCCATTTTTCGTTCCTCTGACACGGAGAATGGTACATTTAGGACGGAGAATGGTACATTTAGGACGGCGAATGGTACATTTAGGACGGAGAATGGTAAATATAGGACGGAGAATGATACATATAGGACGGAGAATGGTACATTTAGGACGGAGAATGGTACATTTAGGACGGAGGTAGGACGGAGAATGATACATGCAGGACGGAGAATGGTACATATAAGATGGAGAATGGTACATTTAGGATGGAGAATGGTACATTTGAGACTGTTCTGTAGGGTTGTGAATTTTAAAGAGTTTGGTTGTTTAGTTTTGAATCTATATAAATTGGTTTTGGAGGCTGGTGAAGATGAATTAGTTTGGCTGTTTGGCTGTATAAATAGATTTTAAAGGGTTGTGAAAAAGAAACCAATATTTTCGTATCGATCACCATTAATTATGGTGAATGGCACTGATACCACTAATATGAGTGGAATTTGCACCGCCAAAATTTATTTTGAATAAGGTAAAATCTGTGTTGGAAAATATCGAAATCTCTTGGATATGATTACACTGAGATGTTGTATTAATGGTAAAATCTGTGTTGGGAAATGTCGAAATCTCAGAAGTGAGCCGTCTTAGGCGTCATTATATCACAGTCCATTTTATTTATAAAAAAATTAATCATGTAAAAAATTATTGACAAAAGTAAAATTTTGTCAAAATATAGAATCGAACTCATAAAAAATATCTTGTATGTAGACTAGTGAAAAATATAAAGAAATGCATGCATGCATGCATGCTAATGTTTTCACCATTCACCCCAGGAATGATTGATGATATCTAAATCATTATACATCTCGTATCCAGGTTCCCCTGGGACTGGGATTACATCATCAAAGGGTTTTTTAAACGTCTGTATTGAATAACAAATTTTCCAGAGTTCGTCGTCGAAGTGCACGTTGAAGCATCCACTTATGTCGAGCACGCGAAGACCCTTGCAGTTGCATATGATAGATCGCAGCGTGTCTCCATTGAACATGCCGAATCCCATATATAGGTGCTCGAGACGCGGCATCGAATCAGCCACGGCCTTTCCCTCCGTCTCATTTTCCGTGTCCAGCACGAATCTGTTCCTGAGCATGAAATTTGGAGGGGGCATGTTCCTACTCAGCTTGACCAGACGGTGGCAATACTTTCCGGCGGAAAATATTCCAGTCGACGTGATATAGAGGCAGTAGCTAATGTCGAGTTCTTCCAGCACCGGAAGAAACTCCAAGTGTCTCACAAAAGTTTCATCACTCACGTCGCACTTCGGAATGCGCAGCACCCTTAGAAATTTCCCACTGTATTATAAAAATGGGAAAACATCAATAGAAATTAACAAAAGTATATGTAAAATTTTGTAATAGAAAAAATAAAGTACTAGAATAAGACCAAATAAAATTTTGCACTGGCCTTAAACATTCAAAACATAAGGCTGCTTCGTCGAGCTTGTACACGGAGAAGGACCCTAGATATCCTCCACTGCGAGCCACGAGCTTCATTACGGTCAAACTAATCTCAGCGGTTTGCTGGGTCCTCCGGCACCACTGTACCAAGTTGACGTTAGACCAATAGTCTAAGGGACCGTTGAGCGCCTTCCACCACGAACGGAAAACTGGGGCCACGTTGCACATTACCTCGTCCGTCGGCATCCCCGACAGTACCAGTATCATCGAGAGAATCTCGGTAGGGATGACGGCCCATCCGCTGTAGTTGATCTTGCTCTTGCTCCTCTCCATTGCGACTGTTCTTCTTCTTCTCTCCTTTGTTTCTCTCTAGTCGGATGGGTTCTCTTCTTTGGAAAAGGCTATTTAACCCCTCGTTTAGGGGGATGTAACCCGCTCGTGGAGGGGTGTGACCGAACAAGACACGAATCTATTAGGAAATAATGGTAATGCCACTCTATTAATATTAGCAATTAGTCGTTTGGGCTCCCAACATATTTGGGTGATGCCATCTCCTATTATGTGGCATCTGACATGGCAGATGACATAACAGCTGACATGGCAAATTTTAATCCCAAAAATTAATTACCCAAATTTTTTTAATGTTAATGTTAATGTTAATGTTAATGTTAATGTTAATGTTAATGTTAATGTTAATGTCAATATTAATATTAATATTAACGTTAATGTTAATGCTAATGCTAATGTTAATGTTAATATTAATATTAATGTTAATATTAATATTAATGCTAATATTAATTAATGTTAATTTAATATTAAATTATTTATTTACTATTAATGTTAATTTTAATATTAATTTTATTGTTAAATTTTGCCATGTCAGCTGTCATGTTAGCAACCATGTCATATGCCACATAATGGAAGATGGTATCACCCAAATTTTTTGGGAGGAAATAGCATATTCGTAATATTAGTTTTAATTATATTGTAAATTTTAAATTAACAGAAAAGCCAATGTAGATTTAATATTAATGCTACTGTTAAATTTTCCCGATCATACCTCGATACTTACGATTGTCGACCGAGTTACCGTCTTCATCATTATCAAGTTTTCACCCGAATCATCGTCCTCGCTGGGACGTGATGCCGCACGAGCCTGGAGTTGCGCTCGTGCAAGGCAAGATAACAGATTCACAATAGTGTTTATAGCTCAAATTGATAACATAAGCAGTGGAAGGAAAACGTAGTATACAACAATAATCCCTTTTATTGATAATGAACTGAAGGTTACAATGGCTCTGAATAGCCCAACTTAACATGCTAATTGGCTACAACGCTCATGATCTCTCTAGCTCACAAATGAGTACATTGTTCCATACATTATGCCTCTTTATAGCCAACAAGTAGTCTTCGACTGAACATCTCCATGTCGCAAGTCCGAACGCTAATACGGTAGCTCCTCTTGAACGCTAAGGACTCCATGCCTCGACACGTCCAAGCCGAGCCCCGCCTCGAGCCGAACATATCCTGAACTTGTCCACTATCGTGTTCCCTGCGGCAGATACAGTTATACATAATCTTAACATAAACATAGTGATCGTGCTCATCTATGTCCTATTTCGCCTAGCCTGCAAGGTTAGAACTTTACATAAGAAATCATATCATTTCACTCAACCAACCAACCGTAAACTTAAACATATGCATAAGGGTGGCAGGCCCTGCGCCTGCACCCAGCGCTAATCTCAGCCCACCGGCCCTATCTATATGAAGGTCACGGTGTTTCGTACCGTAATGCATCTTTGGCATCCTTATGTGTAAGACTATGATCGCTTCGATACGGGTTGCTAGCCCAATATCCGAAGGATCCCAAACTTACTGATATCATAGCTTATCACAACACTGGACGGTCGCAACCCGTCCTAATGATGTGCACCATAAATACCATACATAATTCTCTCCTTTGAACTACTCGGTTGAATTAAGATGATGTGCACCATAAATACCATACATAAATACCAACACTGGACGGTCGCAACAATATCATAGCTTATTGAGTATATTATATTGTCATTGCTTGTCCTCCATTCGGAGCTGACCGTTCTCGACAGGTTTTGATATTATAACTGTTGTTAGATAGTAGAACTAGACAGCGTTCTACGTCATTTCTGCGGTGTAGGCTAGGACGCTGTCACGCACTCATGCCCTTACTCCAGGTGCGGGTCGTGACAGGGTGCGCGAGAAAGGAACAATATCGCTACCGATTCGGTTGGGACCGATAGGTCGGAATCGGCCGGGTCGATCGAACGGGAACGGTTGAATTAAGATCCATTCCACGTTATGGAATGGCTTCTCTGGAACCAAGTCCCATATTCAGCGGGTTGCAGGTGATCGCGTAGGCGATGTCAGCACAGCCAACCAGTCGTTCGCTTGAAGCAAGTCTAAGGCGAGTGGCTGACCGCCTTCGCCTCGTCCCTCTTCGACGTCACTGGCATCACAAGCCATCCTGGACGTATAGTTTTGTTAATCGGGGTCCTTTCAACGCAAGTAGCTAGCTCCGATTCAAGTCCCCGCTTAACCTGTGCTGAAACCTTATGCACGACTATACCCTGTTTCCTCCTAGACCGAAACGGTCCCGTGGCCCCGGGTTGCTGCTCGAGGAAACTACCGCCTTGTCGACAAGTTGTCCATAACCATGCGAAGACATATTTTCTTTTAGTTATTAAGACATAGCCTACATTATCTTTGAAAACTCAATCCCTTTCCCGTGTTTGTGCCCTTGCATTTATCCTTTCACTCGCAACAATATTATCGATTTACCTAGGAAGGGGGTCGAGAAAGAAGGGTCAGCCACTCACCTTGAGTTTACTTCAGGCGAGAGAATGGATCTTAATTCAATCGTTCCCGTTCGATCGAGTCAATCGATCCCGACCTAATCGGTTCCGACCGAATCGATAGCGACAGTGTTCCTTTCTCGCGCACCCTGTGGATGGAGTACGGGGCACGATATAGGGACGGGGTACTACAGCTATAGACTAAGATGTTATCTATGAACACTATCACGAACTGATCCAAATAGTGCATGAAGATACGAGTCATGGGATCCATGAATACGGCTGGCACACTGGTCGCTCCAAATGGCATAACAAGGAAATCCCAATGTCCATACCTCGATCTGAATGATGTCTTCAGGATGACTTGCTTTCTGACTCTGATCTGATGGTACCCTCATGACCGCAAGTCAATATTCGAGAATACAGCCGCTCCTTTGAGCTGATCAAATAAGTCATCAATGTATGATAATCAACACATAATCTTGACGTACCATCCTTCTTCTTCACAAGAAGCATCGGTGCTCCCCAAGGCGATCCACTAGCACGAATGAATCCTTTGGTTCTGAGTTCTTCAATCATCTTGTACAAGATTTCGAACTTTGAAGGTGCCATCCTGTAGACTCTCTCCGATCCTGGTGCCGTCCCTGGAATCAAGTCGATGGTAAAAACTTTGCCTCACCAGAAAATGAAAACTCTGCCTCACCATGAATACCAAAAATAATCATGCCAATATGGCAGTCTATTCTTGTGTATTGCTCCTTCAACCAATCCATTCCTAGGGCCAAGGGACCGATTCGGCCCACCGCAAAAGGGTCGTCGTCTAACCCAGCTATAGTCCGTGATGGCTTGACATTGCCAGTGGCCTTCACACCCTTTCAATGCTTAACAAATGCACGTGACACGGGACGGTGCTTGCTATACTTCGATAGCCCAACAAAACTCTTTTCTAATGTGTTTGTGCAACGACTTGACAAGCAAGGGCTACGTCAAGCCTTGCATCGAAGGAATGTGCTATGCACGCGTTCGACTTGAACAATCAAGTTCTTTGGGTGCATAGACTTAAGCAAAAAGCAGTGAAATACGACTTAAACTACGGGACAAGCGAATGTTAATATTAATTGTAATTCCAATTACATTTTAAATAAAAAAGAATGCAATTTTAACTTTAACTAGTTTGAAGTAAATGTTAAATCAAAAACTATTTTAAATTTTAGTATTAATATTAGTTTCAATAATATTGTAAATTTTAAATTAACAAGAATGCCACGGTATTAGAAACCTAGCTAGCTGATGTCACGTTGCTCGGGGCTCGGTTAGTATTCATCTAAACTCGTACGTGCGAACTAGTTATTAGTAATGATAACCAAAAATTGAATTTTAAGTTTAAAATCTAGTCGAACTCGATCCTTCCTCTTTATCCCATCTCCCACACTCTCTCTTTCTCTCTCTCTCTCTCTCTCTCTCTGGTTCTCTCTCACAGGTTGTGTTCCTTACACAACAGATCTCGTAGCATTAAATGCTCTGCATGCGTTATCCTACACAATTTAATAATAAATACTGATACCATATCATTAGAAGAGTAAAAGTTATCTTGGAAGTTGTAAAAAATTAGTTGTATTGTCTTCTCAATATATTTTTGCATTGGAGATGACTTTTTAAACTTATTGTCATTTGTGAATATAGCCGCCTATACAAGATATTGTCTTCTGTCTCATGCCACATAGGATACACAATACATAACAAGACAATAGGGTTTTGTAGCATTAAATGCTGCTGTATGCGTTATCCTACAGAAGAGGGCCACGTGGAGAATGATGTTGCATGCTTCCTCATGCGTTATAAGCTACACAATTTAATAATACATGTACCCAGAAGACGAGAAAGTTGTGTTGTTGGAAGTTGTTTCCTTAAAATTATGCTTGCTCCTAGAATCAGTCAAGATTTTTCATGAGCCATCAAAAGAGGGCCACGTGGCGGAGTTACAATGAAGACGAAAAGGTTGTGTTGTTGCCTTGCTGGAAGTTGTTTCTTCCTGAATAATGCTTTTTGTACCTCCAAATTGCACTTTTAAACTGTCCATCCTTACGTGGCAGCTGACGTGATATGTTGATCTGGCAGCTGACGTGGCAAATTTTTTTTAAAATAAAAAAAATAAAAATTAACATTAAAGTTAATGTTAACATTAACATCAACATTAATATTAATATTATCGTTAACATTAACAATAATATTAATATTAATATTAACACTAACATTAACATTAATATTAACATAAATTAATATTAAATTAACATTGATATTAACGTTAAATTATTATGGAGAAAATTGGGTAGTTAACTTTTTGGATTAAAATTTGCCATGTCATCAGTCATGTCAGATGACACACACTATTATTTAACATGCCACATCAGATGGGAGGACTATATATTAGAGGGACAATTTGGAGGTACGAATATAGCATTACTCTTTCTTCTTGTATTGTTTCTTGTCCTTCGTTTCTTCTGCTCGTTTCTAACACACTCTATTTTCTTCAATGTCGATGTCACATGGAGAAACTGATCGTCGTATGGAAGATTTAGTCGATGAAGAAAGCTTCCTTTCAAGAGGACTGTCAGATGATTTGGATGATGAGCAAAGTTTGGAAGATGTTAACTTAGGAGACAGTAAAGAACAAGATGAAGAAAACAATGGAAGAATGCATCATAACGACGACGATGACATCAACGCAAACAACGAAATGTTATTTCGCATCACCCTTTCTAATGGATTTAAGAAATACATTATATTTTTACATTTATTTCTCATGTTTATTTTGTTTTATTCTGTTCTTAGGGACGACGGTGAATCTCCATTGGATTTCGATGCAGCGACGATGAAAAAAATATTGCAGTCTGCCAACATTAACAAAGATCCAAAACATCTCTTAGAAGAAGATATTGTTGGCCTACAGTTCAACTTTATTGAAGAAGCAGAGACATTCTACCGGATATATTCAAAAGCATATGGTTTCAGTATTAGAAAGAACGAGGTAAAGAAAAACAAATCTGGGACGGTGATGGTCCGTAGTTGGTGTTATTCGAATGCGGGATTCAGACATAAGAAATACAAGGAAGCTCCTAACAGGGTTCGTGAGCCAAGAAGTGAAAGCAGAAGTGGTTGTAAAGCAATTTTTCGTATTGGGTACACCGATAAAACAAAGATTTGGTTCGTCAAAAATTTTTATGTACATCACAACCATATCCTGGTGAATGATTATGAAACAGTTTTTTTGAGATACCATCGTACGATATCACCCACAGAGTTGGAAGAAATTAAGCTTATGAAGCAATCAGGGATGGGGACTGGACAGATATGGAATTTAATTGTCCAGAAGAAAGGTGGCTGGGATAAGGTTGGATGGACGAGAAAGGATTTATACAACGCTCTAGCCCAAGATAGTAGAGCACTATACGATGTTGATGCTACGACAACACTTACATTTCTTCAATCTAAGGAGAACAGTGACCCAGATTTTTTCTACGCGTACAAGGTAGACGAAGATTCCAGATTGACCCATCTCTTTTGGGCTGACGGTACATGTCGATTCGATTACGAATTATTTGGAGATTCACTAGCATTCGATTCTACATATAAAAAAATAGAAGTCAAATGCCGTTGGTGGTTCTAGTGGGTACAAACAATCAAGCGATGACTTGTGTGTTTGGGTTTGCAATGATCCATAATGAGACTGCAGAGACATATTCTTGGGTTCTAAAAATATTCCTAAAGTGTATGAATGGAAAATTACCAGTGACAGTTCTCACGGATGGTTGCAGATCCATGAATAAAGCAATTGAGGATTTAATGCCTAGCGCAATTCATCGAACGTGCTTATGGCATATCCTAAACAATGCTGCCAAACATGTACACCGAGAGGGTTTTCACAATAAATTGAGTCTTCTGATTAAAAGGTACCTCGCACACTTGCTACTTTACTTTGAAGTATGTTGTTGTTACAATATCACAACTTTAGTTACTGTCCATGTTTTCTAAACAGGTACTATTCAGTCGAAGAATTTGAAAACCGTTGGTAGCAGATGCTAACAGATTATAATGTAGAGAACAATGAGTGGACCACTGCATTGTACATAACGAAGGAGCGATGGGCGGACACATTCCTACGTGGAAATTATTTTGGCGGTTCTACTGCAACAAATAGATGTGAATCTATGAACGCATTTCTGAAAAGGTTTTTGATTGCGAAGCTGCCACTATGGAAGGCCCTTCAAGATTGTGACTACGGTTTGGTGGCCTTACGTTACGGCCAGGTGAGTAAGCATGTCACTGATAAACTCTCAACACCAGTTGTGAATCAAACTAGCATGGCCGTAATAGAAGGTAAATTTGCCGCAATTTATACTAAAACGGTGTTTATAGAGATAAGGAAGGAAATCACACGTTCTGATACATATACTGTTCTCCATCATCACATCATAAGAGAGGCAGAAGTTTGCACTGTCCAAAAGTATATGTCGCCAAACAGTGTCAACCGGAAGGTTATATTTGATCCGGCCGACAACATCATAAATTGTGAATGCTTGTGGATGGAGACCAAGGGGATTCCTTGTAGGCATATTTTTTCAGCAATGAAGAGATTGTAAATTGGAGATATTCCAAAGAACTTGATAAAATCTCGTTGGCTCAAGGATTGCAAAGAGAGTTATCTCTCCGGACCTGGCTCAGAAAGAAGATTCATCCACCCAGACAGTATTGAAAGCAGAAGGTATGGTGGTATTAATGAACAAGTTAATCTGTTTACATACTATTGTAAAAAATCAAACAAAATTCAAGAGAGGGGAACGGAGTTGATGTCGTCTGTTCTAATGGAGTTGAAAGAAATGGTGACCGATATTGGTGAAGAAGAACAAATGGTAGCTGATGCAGTTCATGGAGTGCATGAAGCTTTAAAAGAGCCAAATCCGGTAGCAACAAAAGGAAGGCCTTCTCAAGAGAAATCAAGCCAGCCTACAGAAAGTCAGTCTATCCCGAAGCCTAGAATTTGTAGAGTTTGTAAAAAATTGGGTCACGATTTTCGTAATTGTAAAGTACGAAAGCGAAATAGCGAGAAAGAGCAAATAGAATAAAATGAAACGTCGTTGACTTAAGACAATGACTTTCTTATGTGGCAAGATGTCATTCACACGAGACAATTAGATAAAAAATATGTTCTCCAATGCAAAAGTTTGAGAAGACAATTATATAAAAATAGAGAATATCAAATTCCAAGTTCAAAACAGAGAATATCAAAAATGGAGAAAATATGTTCTCCGTGCAGTTCAAAACGGAGAATATCATTCTCCGTTTCAAATGACACGAAGAATATCATTCTCTATTTCAAATTAAAACGGAGAATGAACATTCTAATGTGTTTTTAATACTGGGAATCTTATTCTCCATTTTAAATTAAACGGAGAATGTCGTTCTCCGTTCCAAATTAAACGGCGAATAGAATCCTCAATCGTTTTAATACTGGGAACGGCATTCTCCGTGCAGTTCAAAACGGAGAATATAATTCTCCGTTACAAATGAAACGGAGAATATCATTCTCCGTTTCAAATTAAAATGGAGAATGAACATTCTAATGTGTTTTTAACACTGGGAATGCTATTCTCCGTGTAATTCAAAACGGAGAATGCTATTCTCCGTTTAATAAAACACGGAGAATGCTATTGTGGTGTCGTGGTTACAATGCTAGACTTGTATTTAAGAGGTCATTGGTTCAAATCTTGACTATAACAAAATTTTGTTTTATTTATACTTTTTTTGTAAGTTATGTATGGGGCCCATTTAAAAGGGAAAAAACTTTGATACAGTAGGGGGTATCAAAGTTTTAATACCCCCTATGTATGACATGTGGGCCCTTCCTGCTTTATAAAATGTGTACACATATATATACACATAAATTTTGAGAGGGCCCATATGTCATATATAGGGGGTATCAAACCTTTGATACCTCCTACTGTATCAAAGTTTCTCTTATTTAAAAGTTAAGTAAAATTGAGGAAAAAAACTTTGATATAGTAGGGGATATCAAAGTTTTGATACCCCCTATGTATGACATGTGGGCCCCTCCTGCTTTGTAAAACGTGTAAACATATATATATACACATAAATTTTGACATGGCCCACATGTCATGCATAGGGGATATCAAAACTTTGATACCCCCTACTGTATCAAAGTTTCTCTCATTGAAACCCTCATCAAAGTTGGCAAAATTCAAAGGTGCAGATTCATTGGTATTAATGGCATATAAATGGCAGTAGTTGGGAGAGTTTGTTCTAGTCTTACTTAGCTTTACTTGAGAAGGGGCAGATGCATTGGTATTGATAGAAATTAATTGAATTGAATTGGAAGTGGCTGCCACTTGGCGCATGAGTCCGAGTTGTTCCATGCCTATAAATGGCAGTAGTGTAGGGAGAGTTTGTTCTCGTCTCACTTAGCTTTTCTTGTGGAGATGGACTCTACCGATCTTCCGCCTTGGCAAGACACTTTCCTCTTGGTTGTCGATCTCCTCGTTCGAAGAAGCTTTGGTGGTGAAGTCCTTCAGAAGACTGAGATGTGCCTGGGTTTAGATTTATTGCCAACCCACGCTCTGTCGAAGCGCTCGCACGTTGATTCGCTCGGACTATGCACGGTGTTCCTTTGCCGCAAGGAGTTCCTTTGTTCGACGTGTTCCATTGGTCCGACGATACACGGTGGTGAAGTCCTTCAGAAGACTGAGATGTGCCTGGGTTTGGATTTATTGTCGTTCCATGCTCTGTCGAAGCGCCCGCACGTTGATTCGCTCGGACTATGCATGGTGTTCCTGATGGAACTGGGGATTCCCAGGACCCTTCCTTTGGTGTGTGAATTGATCGATAGAAAGTTAAACAGATCTAATACGTATTCTAACCCTTCATAGGCAGAAACTAGGGTTCACGAATTATACCTGCGGCGAAAAGGAGACAAGTAATTCCTGACAATCTCGAGCGGACGACCCCAAGATCTTCTGTACGTATTCCTTCCTCGAGTTGGACGTCGTGTGGGCGACGATCTTCCAACCTTTTCTTCTCCTTGGCAGCCCTCTCTTTTTCTCCTTACGTGAATCCCAAATTTAGAGAAAGTTTCATATTTCTGATCGGTAATATGGCGGCCAGAGAATAGAGGATATATATAGGCTACGGCAGGGACCATGAGGAGAAATTAGGGTTAGACCTCCTAACGAATCTGGATATCCCGTGTTCAGCCCGAACACACAATCCAGGCCCATTAACAATAGCTCGGTCCACTAATGAGCTATTATTGTACTACCTCCCTAATCCCAAATTATGTTTGTGGGCTCCTTTTATTATATGCTCGTTTGGCTCCCCATGTTAAGATATCGTATGTCCGTCGATCAAATTAAGTTACTGACAACTATATTGATTCGACATCTTTTATCCTTAAGTAGTACCGCTCAACTTTATTTGTCATATCGGATATAATCCACCTGCAAGGTTTACATGACAATCCTTATGAGCTACTTAAGGGGACATCATCAACCCGATGTATCGGGACATGGATTCTATTTATAATCAATAGCCCATCATACATACAATGTTATTACCCAATTCATAGAGGTTGTTGATTCATAATGAATCTCACTCTTTTATGAGTCAAAATAATGCACACTGCATATACATGTCCGTTATTATATCCGGGTTAAGAGCACAAGCATCCATAATAACAGAGGTGTTTGTCCTCTTATGTAGTCAGTACAAAGAGAACAACCTCAAGTGGTCCTATTCAATACACACAAAGTGTACTAGTGTAAACCTATAGTCAAGATAGACTAATACCAGATTACACTACAGCCTTTCCAATAGATTGCCTAAGTCTATCTAGGTTGTGAACTATTTATATACTCCATAGGGAACTGATAATATGATCTTCTGTGTGACACCACACACCATATTATCGACAATATAGAATATCAGACATTTGTATTAACACTTGCAACAAATACAATATACAAACATTTGCCCATATGATTCTCATTCAAAATTTAAGGAAATAAGATTACTAAAAAAGTGATGCTTTTAGTATATAACCCTAACAGTTCCTTTGCCGCAAGGAGTTTCTTTGTTAGACGTGTTTCATTGGTCCGACGATGCACGACGAAGTGATTTTCCTCAAGGAATTCCTTTTCCTCAGGGCGTTCCATTGCTCGAAAGAATGCAATATGAAGTAAATTCCTTTGCAGGTCCTTTGCCTCAAGGAAAGAGTCTTACCAAGGTGGGGGATCGGTAGAGTGCATCTCCATGATGAAGAAGGATGCCTTTGCACGGTGCTCTGCCTCAAGAAATTCCTTTGCCTCAGTGAGTTCCTTTTCTCGGACGATGCACGATGAAGTGATTTACCTCAAGGTGCCATCCAACAGTTTCTATGCTCTGATGATGCACGATGAAGTAATTTGGCTCAAAAAATTCCTTTGTCTTAAGGAGTTCCATTTCTCTGACGATGCACGATGAACTGAATTCACTTCATTGTGCATCGTCAGAGCAATGGAACTCCTTGAGGCAATGGAATTTCTTGAGGCAAATCACTTCATCGTGTTTCGTCAGAGCATAGGAACCTTTGGATGACTCCTTGAGGCAAATCACTTCATCGTGCATCGTCAGAGCAAGAGCAAGATGAATTCCTTGAGGCACAGGAACAGAAGCAAAGGAATTATTTGAGAGCAAAGGACCTTGCAAAGAAATTCCTTGAGGCAGAGCACCTTGCAAAGGCATCCTTCTTCATCCTGGCGATGCACTCTACCGATCCCCCACCTTGGCAAAACACTTTCCTGTTGGTTACTGGAAGAGCCGCAGGGTTTGGGTTGATTTCCAACCCACACTATGTCGAAGCGCTCGCACTTTGATTCGCTCTGACTATGTACGGAGTTCCTTTGTTCATGGAGTTCCATTGCTCTGACTATGCACGGAGTTCCTTTGTTCAGGGAATTCCATTGCTCTGACGATGCACGATGAAGTGATTTGCCTCAAGGAATTCCTTTGCCTCAAGGAGTTCCATTGCTCTGCAATGCCCGCACGCAGCTCACATTCAACTTTTTTCTTGATAGTAGGATTTTATGTAGTAGTTCAGACTTTCATATGTAAATAAAAGTCAAACTTTTCGTGGTTTTCACAATATAAATGTAACTCAAAAATGATTTTATTATAAAAGACAGAGCAGAGCAGACATTATAAAAGACAGAAGTTCCTTTCCTATTACATAATTACGTTATTGTTTTACAATGTCATTGCTTGGTTGGTGGTGTTACATATTCTCTTGAAAGAAAATTCTTATCCCATACCAACCTCGTCATTGTAGTCTTCTTAGCCCATACCAACCTCGTCATATTCTCATCAAGCTCATCTTCATTCTTCTTTTCAAACTAAAAGGAGAATAACATTCTCCGTTTCAAAAGACACGGAGAACGTCATTCTCCGTTTAAATAAAAACGGAGAATGAACATTTTAATGTGTTTTACCACTGGGAATGTTATTCTCCGTTTCAAGACAGACGGAGAATGTTATTATCCGTTCCGAAATAAACGATGAATATAATCCTCAAACGATTTAATTTAAATGGGAAATATATTCTCTGTTTCAAGTAAACGGAGAATGCCATTCTCCGTTCCAAATAAAACGGAGAATATAATCCGAAGGGGAAGATTCATTGGACTCTACCGATCCCCCGCCTTGGCAAGACTCTTTCCTGCAAATGACACGGAGAATGGAATTCTCCGTCTTATTCAACTTTTTCTTGGTTGTAGGATTTTATGTAGTAGTTCAGACTTTCATATGTAAATAAAAGTCAAACTTTTCGTGCTTTTGACAATGTAAATATAATTCAAAAATAATTTTATTATAAAAGCAGAGCTTATAAAAGACAGAAGTTCCTTGCCCAATTATATCATAATTACATTATTGTTTTACAATGTCATTGCTTGGTTCCTGTTATATATTTGCTTGAAAGCAACTCCTTCGCCCATGCCAACCTCATCATTATCATCTTCTGGTGAGTTTCATCGTCATGTCCTCCCGGTATTTCGAAGGGAGTAGTCGTCAACATATTTATATAATACGCCGTGTACAAGAGGCAGTTGGGTGCCCGTTGTTGTGGGCAATTTGGAGAATAATTCAGCACTTTGCTCTCATACTCCATCTTCGCCGGGCATCTCTTCCTCATCATATCAACTTTTCTCCAGACGATAGGCTCTAAGGTGTTCTTCATTAATTCTGCATCCACCTTGCACTTATCGTACGTGGTTTACCTCAAGGAGTTGTAGTGTGTCCAGTCGTAGGAGATAAAGTTGAATGTGAGTAGAGTATAGTGTTTGATGGATGAATTAAAGAGTGGGATGAATAGAAACTCTATGTCGTCCTCCAAACCCATGACGAAGTCTACTACATCTGTTTGGATGTCTTGAAGGGCACCGGCTTTTGCGTCTGGTTCATTGGCACGTTCAACGATGGTCTGTTTTCCAAAAACAAAACACAATATCATGAGTAATTTTTTCTGTTATTTTTTATCGGTGTACACATGAATTTAGATTTTTCTGTTTGAATTCTTACCAATGTGTGGGCCATCATGAATGCAGACCACTTATATGATTGGGACGCCGGCTTTTGCTTCTGGATTAATGGTACGTCCTTGAACTAGATGAGGCACACCTTTTACTGCCTTGAATTTCTCTCAGCTTCCTTATTATTATGTCCAGTATGCCAGCCTCCATGTCGTCATAGTTGAGTATGTCTTGCATGTCTACTGTCGACAGCTGGACTGAAACTCCATTTTCACCCTTTTTCGAAAAAAATATGTATACAATATCACTGCACATAAATTTAGTTTAGATTAAATTAATAAAGATAGATTCTCATTACAAAATTATGAAAAAAGCCTAGAAAAACAAAAGAAAAAAATGGTTCAGAATACATACTTTGGACACTTCTTTTTGGGAATTACGATGTCGATGTATTGCTTCTTCAGCTCTTTATCCGCATATTTCCAAAGTAAGAGTTCATCGCATTCCCTTAGTATGACACGGTTTTTCTTTAATTCAGCCATTTTGGCGTCTCCTCCGGATTTCGGAGCGGTATTAATCTTCTGCTTTTTATTAGCCTCTCCAACTGTATTACTTTTTATTAACCTCTTTCCCCCGATCCTCCTCTTCTTTTGGGTTCAGCAGCTGCTTTAATCTTCTGACGCTGCAATGCTAAAACCATGGCTTCGAGATCAACGATTTTCCCATCCTTTTCAGTGACTTCAATATTGAACGATTCAACTTTATTTTGAAGCTCCCTTTTCTCCTCAACGAGCCTTTCATTTGTTTCTCTGAGTTGCTCGATTGTTCACACTGAAATAAAACAAACAACAATAAAATGTATGATATGAATCTAACACGGAGAATGACATTCTCCGTGTAATATAATACGGAGAATAGCATTCTCCGTTTGGAATTACACGGAGAATAACCTTCCCAGTATCGAAATGATAGAGAATAGCAATTATCCGTTTCAAATAACACGGAGAATGCCATTCTCCGTGTTATAATCCACAAAGAATAGCCATTCTCCTGGAAGATTACAAATAAGAAATTTGAAATAGAAAAGATTTTACCTTGTGCATGTACATCTGCAATAAGAACAGAATTCTGCTTTCTCAAATCCTCCAATTCATGCATAGAGCCCTCCATCACAATGTTGACTGCACGTTGTTGCGCTTCTTCTGCCTCGAGCTCTTTCAGCTTTTCTTTGAGTATGGCATTCTTAAGGTTGGTTGCACGTAACTGCGCTTGTTTGCCATTAAAATCGTTTGATTGTAAATCTTAATACAAACAGAACAGTGTTACAATATAGGACTTAGATGTAGTCCTAGGAGTACACTTTTGTTTAATCTGGATCTTAAGTGCCAATGGAGCGAGTGGTAATGCGTTGACTCCGTTGACGGGCTGACGACGGTTATCGGTTCTCTGAAGGTGTAGATTGCTCTGGGTGCTGGAGCTCGCTGAGAGGAGGAAGACGTTGAGTGTCTATATCTGCCTCTCTGGTGATATCTCTCTGTATTGTCCCAATTACGTAGGTATGTCCCGGATCCGAGTCATGTCCTCGATCATTCTGAGTTAGTCGTTGGTACCGACCTAACTTACGAGGAACAACCCGTGTCTATTTTAGACCGGCGAGAGAAGGTACTCAAGAATCGGACGATAAGCCTTGTCCGTGTTTCTTGGAACCATCACTTTTCGGAAGAGTCAACTTGGGAGCGCGAGGATGAGATCAGATCTCGGTATCCGCATTTGTTTGACTGATAAGGTATATTTTTGCCCCTTATTGACACGGTTCCATGCTTATCTGCACCTGCTTGTTTTGCACTTTGTGATGTATGATAATAACTGCTATGATAGTTAACTTATATATGATTGAGCCTTGCTTGCCCTGATTTCACTATCATGTCTTGGCTGGAATTTCGAGGACGGAATTTTTCTAAGAAGGGTAGAGATGTCACTCCCCGATCCTGGAATACGTACTTTAATACGTAAACCGATAAACCGTATTTACCTTATATTTATACTGTATTTATTATGCTGTATTTCTTTATGCATTTCCCAAAATATTCGATAAAATATTATTTCTTAATTTATTTTCTGTATTTGGGCCTACAGTTTTGGCTCATTTGGGTAACCTATTCTTGGTTCACCAATGGTTCATCATGAACCCATGGGTCCAAGATTCTATATAATAACTCAACTCATTCTCTCTCCTCTCATTTTTATTTCCTCTCATTTACTTTCCTCCACCAACCAAGGCAAGTACCAACTTGCTCAAGAGATGGATCCATAAATGTTGTTGATGTTTTCTTACAAAATTATTTGTCAAAATATGTTCTTCTCCTTATTCTATACTAGTTTAGAACTTGAAGTTTTCCATTTTGAAGCTTTGATTTTTTGTAGATCTAGGTTTACTTTATTTTTGGATTTCTTGGGTTTTGATCTACTTAATCTTGTTATTTCCTAGTTTTGATGGTTCCATGTTGTAGAGGATCTCGTTCTACCCCATTTTGACCTAAGGAAGTTCCGATTTGGGCTCCGGATGAAGGTTTTGTGTAGCTTGGAAGCCATGGTTGCTTGGCTCCTCTTCTCGGACAAGTGGAGAAGAAGAGCAGTACTTGACCGCATGAATCCTCATGCGGCAAGTCTCTGGCCGCATGGCCTTTCCAGCCGCATGAGACTCGTTCGAGCTCAGCCGCATGGAAGGTCCTTCCTAGCCGCATAAGACTTGCTTGAGTACTTGACCGCATGAATCTTCATGCGGCAAGTAATTGAGCCGCATGAGCCCCTGTTACCTTAAGTCGCATGAATCTTCATGCGGCTAGCTTTTTAGCCGCATGAGTCTTTTGCACCCAGCCGCATATGCGCTACTGTTTTTGGGCCGCGTAAAGCTCATCCATCATCCAGCCGCATATGTATCGCCCATACTCAGCCGCATAGGACTTCGTCTGATCATAGCCGCATACGCTGTTGAACCCCAGCCGCCTGGCGATTGCTCCCTTCGCAGCCGCATAAGCCGACCCCCCTTCGTCCGCATGAACCCGCCTTTCCAGCCGCATGCGCCTTGGGCTCCTTGAGCCGCATGAGCGTGCAGTCCCAGCCGCATGAACCTGTAATGACCCAGCCGCATGGACTCACTCCCTTTGAGCTGCATGGACTTTTGTGCCCTATATTGTTACCTTATTATTATATATATATATATATATATATATATATATATATTATATGCCCATTTTATATCCTTACGCCTTTTGTTTCGAGCATGATATGAGCACTAATGTGACCCCGGAGAACAAAGTATTCCTACCTGATACATGTACCTGAATGTCCCAGTTCTTGTTCATGCTCGACAAATGACTCGTAACTCCACGTGGCGTATTTGCAATGATACATTGCACTAAGGAGGGTAGAACATGTTGACATACTGATTGACATAGATCCTCTTTGGGGTACTCGTACTAAAGTACGACTTTAGGAGGATAATCATGCAGGCCACAGTATGAAAGTCCAAGATTACACCTAGGGTTAAACTAGGCAACTAAACATACTAGATGCATGGGGAGGGCAAGAATCCCGAGATCGTGTTACACCAGCCGCCTTGAGATACTGTCTTGACGCGCCGGCTGGTCTCCACGGATACTGTGTCATCTGCAACGAGTGGATGACTGTATCCGATTAATTCCTGCTATATATTATATGTTTTAGCAAGGTGGCCTTGCGAGGGACCTGTGCTCAATCATACCTGTCTACGCGAACCCCTGGGTTGGCTAGCCTTGCTGGAAAGATACGATCTGAGGATTTCTAATAACATGATGCGAGGATAACCTCGTCCCACTAGAAACTCGTAGATTTGATTTGCCGTAAAAACGACTTACTTGTATCCTATTACCTTTCGTGAATAACTGAGGGAAGCGGACTGTCATGGTACGTGATCCAACCTATGTTCTTATTTGATTGTTGGGTTGGTTATCGTACTATGACAGGCTGCGGACCGAAGTTATGAACGGAAGACTTATTCTGGTTGTGAAGTGTTACTTCTGTGAATGACTGAGGAACATGGTCTATCATGGTGCATGATCCAACCCATGTTCTTGTTTGATTGTTGGGTTGGTTATTGTGCTGCGATAGGCTATCGACCGAAGTCACGATCAGGAGATTTTATTGTTTATACCTTTTAACTTATGTGAAAGTTATAAAGTACGACACGTCCCGACTCCATGCGGCACCTTTTGTCCTTGTTTGGTTGTAAGGGTGCCATATGGGTTCGAGGATGTTGCGCTACCCTATAATAGTCACATAGGTATTACTATTATCAATCATTCTATTAACTGGGTTTTTAGTCTTAACTCTTGTGCCCCTTTGGTGGTACTTGCTATTCGGGGCTGACCCCGCTGGTTTTGTTTGGCCAGATCCCGTAGCAGAGCCTGAGGACACGATCTTCCTCCCTGACATCCATGGTGCATACTAGGAGCATGGCAGTTCGGGGACTCGAGTGGGTTTTTTCTCTACCACTCCTTCTTATACTTTTGCGGCGTTTAGCCACCGGTACCTGTTAGTCGGATTACTCGATATTTTGTGTCAGTACATAATTGTAATTAAACAGACTGCAGCTGTGTACAATTTTGTACTCCTGACTCTCTGAGATAGCTAAATTATAAAGCTAGTCTCTCATGATCATTTTGATGAAGCGTCGGGGACGCCTTACTGCTTTATCTTTAATGTTCATTTATTTGCTGATGTGATTTGATTGATTGAGACATAGAACTCTGTGGGACCATAGGAGACTTGATTGTAGCATGTACCCCCTAGTCTTTCGACAGCCACGATCGCCGTATGACGTTACGTACCTCATATGGTGTAGCTGGCCTAGTCCGTCTCCGTATTTCGGTACTGGAGCGTGATACGCCATGTCGTCGTTGATGCTCTTGAAGGTGACTGTTACATCCAAAAGACGGAGTCGAGGGCTTCTGAGGCAGGCGGAAGGTGCCTGTTGCATCCAAAGATGGGGATGCTTGGGCCTCGTCTCCGTTGTTCCGGAAGATCCGTAGATCGGAATGGCGATGCTCGGCTCTCTCTTTCTTCAAAGTGGGTGCTGCCCACTCTGATTGTGTTGAAAGCTGCTCCTTTTCGCCGTAATTTCGATCACGGTCTTCCTTGGTCTTTGGAGGCTCTTTCGAAGCCTTCCCTGGCCACAGATTTGCGGTGCTCTTCTCTTCCTTGGTTCCAGCCAGAGGGTTAAATGCTTTGTGTAATCGAAGAATTTATCAGGTGACCCTGGCTGGAAGAGCGGCACATAACTGGGCTCCTGCTCGGCCAGGTGAGCCTGGTTGGAAGAGTGGCACATAACTGGGCTGCTGAAGGGATGCACATAACTGAGCTGCTGAAGAGATGCACATAACTGAGCTGCTGAAGAGAGGGCGGGATGCGCCTGGTTGGAGGCGCATGGTGACAGCTGCGCCTATCTGAAGGCGCATGGTAGCTGCTGAGCCTATCTGGAGGCGCATGGTGGCCGCTGGCTGTAGACTTAGGATCTTTCTTTTGTAGAAATTCTCCTTTGTACAACCTTTTCTAGACATATAATAGACTTATATATATAAATAAAAAGTCCTTTCAAATGTCTATGGTTATTGACTTTGCTGTGAAGTTTTGTTCGAGTTCCGGTGCATATAGTGTCTGGCGCATGGGCTTTCTGGTTGTGAAATTCCATGCTTCTACAAGACCCCCTTCAAAGTTTTCAAAACTTTTGAATAAGTTTTGGAATACTTTGAATAAGAAGCATGGCGATCAGGGCGCATGGCTGTTGGGGCGCATGCCTGTTCTTAATTAATGAATATGATAATGCCTCGGTAACCGAAAAGATTAATGATGATCTTTTGGTTTTATCTGCTGTTATCTTCACAAGACCCGAGGCGACGGCTGAGATCACTCGTCATCGGTTCACGCGTGCGACCACGGCCTATAAATAGGTGAAAGGTGGAAAGAGAGAGAGTTCTTCTGCTCTGTGCCTTTGCCTCCTTTAGAGCTCTTCTAAAAACCCTAATTTCTTCCTCTCTGATAGAATGGCTCCCAAGACTCCTCGCGGCGGTGCCGACAAAGGAAAGGGGAAGGAGAAGGAGCCCGTAGAGGCTGTCGTGAGTGACATTCCTCGCCCGCCTGTCGAAGTTCGGCCGGCGGTAGTCGGTGAGCTTTATTGTCTCCTATCGATGTTGAGAATTTTCCCGCCGACGTGCATAGGCTCAGGCCTTTATCATGCACCGTGGCTTTAATTGCTGACGCGCATGGGTTTTACACCCTGATGATGCGCCGAAGCCTTCGCTGACGCGCATGGGCTCACGCCTTGATGATGTGCCGAGGCTCCACCGCTAACGCGCATGGGTTTACACCCTGATGATGCGCCGAGGCTCCTTTTTCAGATGCGCTTGATACGCGCATCTGACGAGCATGAAGCTCTGATCTTTGTGTTGTGTCTAATATCTTTGTATTTTTTTGTCAGTATTGATGACTATCCCACTCTTGAACGAAGTGCTCCTGGACGCTGCGCTCTGCCAGATGGGAGTAGATTATGATGAAGAGGTGATAAACCCTGCTCAAGCGGCTATTATGTTGGATCAGCATCCCGAAAGAATGATTCAAATTCGGAAACAACATCACGGGTTCCTTAAACGGATGATGGAACGTGGCATTCTAAAATATGCCACTTCCGATAAAGTGACCTTCTTGAAGCCCGAGTTCCTGTTCGGAGACCGCCTTTCTTCTACTGAAGCTAAGGTGCTGAAGGTCAAAGAAGATTGGTTCTTACAGCCAGGGGTGTGCATATGACCGTCAGGCAGCTTGAACGTCAATGGCCTTTGTTAACTTTCTGTCGTCTTGCTTCCAAAAGGAGAATGTCCTGGGATATTACTCCATCTCAAGGAGGAGCGGTAGCAGGCGTCATCAGAATTGATTCTTCTTCTGATCAGAGGGTTACTCTGGCCGCCTCGCGAGCTGGTACCTCTTACACCTGGCGGACTCTTCGTCCTGGGAGTATTTATAGCGATGTTCCCGTCAATACTTTTGCCTTGGGTGCCTCGACTTTTGCTCATCGCATGTTGTTGATGGAACAATCATACCCCAAGTGAGAATTTCGGGTAGAGGGTTGGTGTCATTATGCTTCAAAATAGAACAAACTGACACACTGGATCCTGTCGCGGTTTCAGACTGAGCTCCAAGAGATTGGGCTGACCGCCGCGATCCGTGCCACTCAGGCAGGTGTAGAGATTAACAGGCTCATGTTCCTTGCGCTTTTGGAAATGTTTGATACCCATACCGGGACCTTCTTCACTCCAGTGGGAGAGCTAGGGCTCGCGCTTCATGAGATGTACGAGGTATCAAAACTCCCCTGGGGATCGGAACCTTACGAGGAGTACTTCCCGACCAATGAAGAATTCCAGGTCTTGGAAGACAAAGCTGATGAGATGATGGCTGTCTCCAAAAAAGTAGCGAGTCATCACTACTATATGCAGAAGAAGGACAGGGGCGGGACGCCGCCTCATGTGACTGCTTGGAGAGATCACATCTTTAGGCAGGACAAAGAGGATCCTTCTCATTTTTCTACCCTGCCGGCACTTTCTCGTAATGAGAAGCTTTCTGAAATGAGCAGGTTAGGCGAGAAGAATCCCTTGGAGAACGAGGACCAGCAGTCGGATGAACGCTCCTATAGCTGTTTTTGGCATCTCACCTATCGGATGTCACCAAAAGCAGTGTTAGTCGCGTATCTTATGATTTGGCTCCGGGACTACGTCTTTTCAGGCGGGTCCGGCTCTGTAGAGAGGGTGACTCGAAACTTAATTCTGCCGGCCGTAAAGTTGGCCTTCGGCCGTCCTTTAGCTTTACTCTCCGCAATGGTGTGTAACCTGTTGCGGGGTCTTCGAGAGTTTGCAGGAGATGTCGTTCACGAGCGGGGCAAAAATAACAACTTCCCGCGTGCCGAACTGCCGTTTCATTATTTGATGGGGTGGTTAATTTTACACCATCCCAATGTGATGAGCCCGGGTTCGGAGGAAGACTACAGGTCCGGAGATGCATTCCTCCGACGTTTCCACCGAAGGAATTGGTTACACACCGGTGTTCCTGTTTGCAGGAAAGTTTTATCCCATCTTCAGGGATGGGAGATCGCCAAAGTTGGTCATGTCTTCTCCGATTTTGAGGCCAACGAAGATCTGGTGGACTCGGGTGAGGATGCCACCACTCTGTCTCCATGGGGATTCTGCTGGTTGTAAAGTATCCGGCCGTCCTATTTGGTATATCGGAACAGGATCCAGTGTTACCTGGAACCATATCTGCCGAGCCGCTTTACGAGGCAATTCGGGTACGCCCAGTTGATGTTGGATAATCCCAGTATCACCTTGGGGTACGCTGGAAGTTTGCTGGATGGTGCACGAGCTTGGCATTACTATAATGTCGGATGTACTGGAGCCTGCTTTACGCTTCCTGTCCAGAATCCGCGGCCGCCGATTCTTTACTCAGCTGCCAGATTTTACTGTGCTATGGCTGCTCCGCCCACCGGATATGATAGGGAGACCAGTTTTATTGCAGGCACCCATTTAGCGGCGGGTGTAGACACTTTGGCGAAGGCTCGGTCGTACCGTCCGCCCGAGTCGGGTTATCGAGGCACCCCCGCCGTATCTACCGGGGGTCAGGCAAAACCCTCGGTTGATCAAACGAAAAGGGGTACAGATACAAAGGTCGACTCTCCTGTATTAAAAAAGCAGAAGAGGGCGTCGTCACCGACGGTGTCCTCGGACTCAGCATCTGCAGAGGTAAGATGTCCCATAAGGTTTATTTTCGAGTTCAGCTTCTTATGTAATCATGCTTCTCTTTTTTTGTGTAGGAGCCGCTGAAAAGAAAGCCCCGCACTCCAAAATTTGGTGGGAGCAGGCCAAAGGAGATGGCGGGCTCGTCTGAAGTGCGTATTCCGCCCACTATGATATCTCCCATAGAGGAGAACACCGAGGATGTTGTTGTAGAGACTCCAGCATCTCCGGATTATGTCAGACGGGAAGCTGAGGATGCAGCAGCTTCCGAGAAGATGAAGGCCACAGCGTCGGCCTTGGATGACGTTGCCGCAGATCCGCAAGAGTCTGTTGCGGCGGCAACAGATATAGTTGGGACAGAGGAGAGGGTTGATTCCCCTCCTTGTCATGATGAGGGGAGGTCGGCTGTATCATTGCCGAGTCTTACCCCAGCTTCAACCGTGGAAGTTGAGGCGGCTACCGATCAGGAGGTAGCGACAAATTCTGTCCCTGTAGAGGGACTTGGTGACGAGACCCGTCTACCAGTCACGACCGCTGAGGCGGGTCAAGAGACAAGTGATAATCTCCCTATTCTGCCAAGGGAGGTACCAGCTGTTGATAGGATGTTGGGGGAAGAGGTGGACGTTGACGTCGGTGGTTCCTCCGGGCTTGAGAAGGGCGAGGGTATGGAACCCACTGTTGCCCCTCCTACTTGGGGTACTATTTCGACGCTTGTGCGGGCTTCCTCTGTTCCTTCGGCTCCTCGGGCTAGCAGTCCAGCCCCTGTTGATGAAGAGCCCATTGATGTCGAGGTTCAAGCCTCGCAAGTTGAGGTTGGCGGATCTTCTTTCGGTCCACAAACTGTAGTAGCTCCTCCAACTCCTGCTATGACGTCGCAGGTCCTAGCGGATGCAGACGAATATGTGAAATTTCTCGTCGAGGGGGTATACAAAATGCTGGAGAAGGGTGTATCTGCTGTGATGGATGCCAACGGGAGCTTTGCGACGGCAAGAGCTCTGGCAATGCCCTGTATCGAGCTGATCCGCATTCACCAAGGCTACGACTATATGGCCGAAATTCTGGAGGCTTCGGTGATCGAGCGGGACGAGCGGCTCGCGGAACTTCAGCGCATCCAGCGAAATGACCTCTCCGTCCTGATAGATGCGGAGAAGGGGAAGCTGATTGCCGTGATCGAGTCTTCATACCAGGCCACTGTAGGCAGTTGGGAGCGCGAGGTGGCTGAGACTGAGGCTACGGTAGAGCAGTTGTCTCAGTCCATAAAGACGACGGTGGAAACTCGAGCTGCATTGGATGCTAACATCGCGGAGATCGACACCCAGATGCGCCGCCTTGAGGACCAACGGGCCCGACTCCAGTTAGATGTCGAGCGTGTCCGGGCTGAACACGCAGCATTCAAGAAGGAAGAAGCGACTTTTACTCAGCGGACTCTTGCCTTGGTGCAGCAGCGACAACAGCTTGATGAGAAGCATGAGAGCGATACTTCCGCTGGGGCTGTTGAATTGATGCGTCAAGAAGCTGAGCGACGAGTCCTGGCGACTGTGGAGGCCCGTACAGCCGATTTAAGACTTCGAGTCAGGGAGCTCTCAGCCCACCCTGGGGAGGTTCAGGGACTGTAGCTTTTCCCTTTTTTTATGTTCTTTTGCAACCCTTTGCTGGGAGATAGTGTAGTTTTTTGTACTCTCTCTTTCAGAAAATAAAGAAGTACGCAACTTTTTGTGATGTGTTCATTTTTTGTTATTATGAACTTGATGATTTGTGTAGACCTATTATCTTTTGCGCACCTTGGTTTTTAGGCACAGATAATAAGTTTGAAGGAACCGACATGTTTGCTCAGAGGTAATATGGACATGGCAATCATTAGGGTTCAAATGATAGAATTATCCTACTCAGAGGTGTGATGGACGTGGTAGGAATGATCCTGAGGGATACGCTGAACAACTCAGAGGTGATGTGGACGTGGAAGTTCTGCGATCATTGTACGACAACGCAGGGGTTGTTTGTACGAGATGTTTACTCAGAGGTAATGTGGATGTGGTAAACATGAAGGGTAGCGTCGGCTTACGTAGCGTAAGATTCCGCTTTGTAGGGTGTAGAAGAACAACTCAGAGGTGATGTGAACGTGGTTGTCTTTCTACTGAAGGATGCCACGGAACAGCTGGGTTCCAGACGCGTATGAGTTTGTGGAAGGAGATTGTGTGTGAGCCCTGATGATTGGGCCTACAGGTCCCCTTTTGGGGAAGTACATGCCTGAAGGATGTCAAGAATAGTACTTTTTTAGGAACTTGTCGTTGATGGGCATCATAAACAAGTCCCCATTGGGTTTGGTGAGACGGTAAGCACCGTTTGAGTATACTGTTTCTATGATGAAAGGTCCTTCCCACTTGGGCTCGAACTTTCCTGGTGTCTTGTGAGTTAACACCATTGGCCTTCTGACTGCTAAAACCAGGTCGCCAACTTGGAAAGTCCTTTGTTTGACCTTCTTGTTGAAAGCCTGTGATATACGGGCTTGGTAGAGTTCGATGCGTTGTTGAGCCAGGAGACGCTTCTCATCGAGTGCCTCCAGTTCCGGCAGACGACGACGTTGATTGTCCTCTTCTGTGAGTTTGTTTGTTATTGCTACGCGGAGTGAGGGTATCTGGATCTCGAGAGGCAGTACTGCTTCACTCCCGTAGACCAGGGAGAATGGTGTATTGCCTGTTGGGGTCCGTACCGTTGTGCGGTAGGCCCAAAGGCATTCGCCAAGCTTTTCGTCCCAGTCGCATTTGTTGGATGACACGACCTTTTTGAGCAGCCTGACGATGGTTTTGTTGAACGCCTCTGCTAACCCGTTCGCTGCCGGATTATAGGCGGTGGATGCCACATTTTGAATGCGATTCTTGTCACAGAACCTGCTAAAAATATGGCTGATAAACTGAGGACCGTTGTCATGAATGATCTGCCGGGGTACTCCAAAACGGTAAATGACATGGTGTTTGATAAAGCTGACCACCCTGGAGCTCTTTACTTTTGCGAGTGGGACTGCTTCTGCCCATTTAGAGAAGTAATCGGTGATGGCCAGGATGAAGCGGTGTCCTCTTGATGAAGGAGGGGTGATTGGTCCCACAATATCCATGCCCCAGGCTTCGAAGGGCCAGGAGGCGACTGTAGGATGTAGCGGTTCAGACGGTGTATGTATGAAGTCTGCATGAAGTTGGCATGCGTGACACTTCTTAGCATATTCAACAGCGTCGGCGGCCATGGTTGGCCAGTAGTAGCCCATACGCCGCAGTCGATCCTGCAACTTAGGATCGGGTTGATGAGCTCCGCAAGTTCCGTTATGAGCTTCTTGAAGAGCTTCGGCTGCTTCTTCGTTGGACAGGCATCGAAGGAGGAGCCCATCGAAGGAGCGTCGGTACAGCGTTTTGGTAGCTGTATCGTAGTAGAATCGAAGAGAGCATCTTCTGACTGAGACAGCTTCCTTCAGGTCCTCTGGAAGGATTCCGTAGACAGCAAAGTCGATGAACGGGAACCTCCAGTCTCGAACATTAACACCAGTGTTCGTTGGCATGGCGTGAGCCACTCGCAAGCACAGGTTGTTTCTAGGACAAATCAAGTCTCGGCCTGTTACCGTGACATAGTATTGAGTCCCAAAGGGCGCTGCCAATGAGGCTGCGAGGCCAGCCAGAGCGTCAGCCTCCAAGTTTTGTAGACGAGGTACGTGTTCAATGAAGAACCCGGTGAAGGTTGAAATGATGTTCAATGCAACTTCATGGTAAGGGATCAAATCTTCATGACGAACCTCGTATTGCTCCCGAATTTGGTTCACGACGAGTTTTGAGTCGCCGTAGGCTTCCAGATGGTCGACCCCCAGCTATTGTGCGAGCTGGAGTCCCATGACGAGTGTATTGTACTCGACAACATTGTTGGAGCACGGCTTCGAAAGGGAGTAAGCACGCTGGATGACCAACTGATCGGGGGAGACTAAGACTACCCCCACTCCTGCGATGATTTGGCCTTTGGGGCCTGTTCTTGAAGCGCCATCGAAGAACATCCGCCAAACGGAGCTTCCTTCGGTGACGTTGGATTCTTGGACCTCATCCGGGATATCTTCATAGAGCTTTGAGGATTCTGGGATGGGGTGTGCGGCTAAAAAGTCAGCCAGAGCTTGACCTTTAACAGCTTTTTGTGGGACAAACACCATATTATACGGTGTTAGCAAGATCGCCCATGTGGCTAGCCGGGAGTTCAATGATCCTGGCTTCGTCATGAGGACTCTGAGCGGATTGACTCGGGAAATGACATGAATTGTCTGGCCCGAGACATAATGACGAGTCTTCTGGATGGCAAATACCAAAGCCAAGCACTCCTTCTCGACGGGGTTGTACCGATGTTCGGCCCCGATGAGCGTTCGACTGAGGTAGTAGATTGCTTGCTCATAGCATGTATCGCTATTTTGAGCCAGCAGAGCGACAAGAGAATGATCCATGGCACGGACGTAGAGGAGAAATGGTTTACCGGCGACTGGTGCTACCAGGACTGGTGGGCTCATCAAGTAGGTTTTGATGTCGTCGAAAGCCTTTTGGCACTCCTCTGTCCAGACATAAGAGACTCCCTTTTTCATGAGCTGAGTAAAGGGTTGACATTTACCGGAGAGGTTTGCTATGAACCTCCGGATGTATGCCAGACGTCCCTGTCAGCCCCGAAGTTCTCGAAGATTCTTCGGAGGGTCCATGTTGAGGATGGCTTTGGTCTTCTCGGGATCAACATGAATGCCTTTCGCCATGATGACAAAGCCCAAGAATTTGCCGCTAGAAACCCCCAGGAAGGATTTAGCGGGGTTCATCTTGAGTTGATGTGCCCGCATGAGATCAAAGACTGTCTTCAGGTCCTGTAAGTGATCTTCTTTGAGGCGGCTCTTGACCGCGATGTCGTCAATGTAGCATTCGACTGTCTTACGAAGATGTTGACGGAAGATGGTGCTCATAGCTCGTTGGTATGTTGCACCGGCATTCTTCAAGCCGAAGGGCATCACTGTGTAGCAGAAAACGCCCTTTGGAGTCCTAAATGACGTATGTTTTACGTCGTCGGAGAACATCTTGATTTGATTGTAGCCTGAATACCCGTCCATGAAGGACATGCGTTCGAAGCCACATGTGTTGTCGATCATCACATCGGTAATCGGAAGCAGGAATTCGTCCTTCGGACAAACAGAGTTGAGATCTCTGAAGTCGATACAGACTCGTATCTTCCCATTCTTCTTGGTAACAGGCACGACATTGGCTACCCAATCTGGGTATTGTTCCTCACGGATGAAGCCGCTAGTCAAGAGTTTGTCCACCTCCTGATCGATGGCATTCATGATGTCCGGCCGAAAACGTCGCTGTTGTTGTTTGATAGGTTTGGCATCAGGTAAGATGTTTAACCTATGCATTGCGATCTGTGGATCGAGTCCAGGCATGTCTTCGTAGCTCCAGGCAAAGACGTCGATATACTCTTTAGCCAGCTGGATTAAAGACTCTCGGTCTTCTCCTTCTAGGCTTTTGCTGACGAAGATGGGTTTGGAAGAAGATCCGTCCCCAAGGTCGATCTGCTCGACTTCGTCTTCGGTGGGAGGTTCACGTAACTCAAAACGAGACTCCCATTGCTCTTCTAGGCGTTGAGCCCAGGGTTCTTCTTCGAAGGATTCCGGCGTTTGGTCTTCGTCTTTACCTTCTTGAGGTTGTGCTGGCGTCATGTTAGCTGACAGCACTTTCCTGAAAACTGATCCGATACTGGTATCGGAATCCTAAGTCGATGCTTCGGACGAGTGGGAATGTTCCACGTCTTCTGCGTCTGAACTCTCTGGAGTTGTTGGCGGCGTGACATAGCCTACCCCCCTTCGAGTCTGATTGTAGTAGTCCTGCGGCTTTCCCTTAGGTGTCAGAAGCCGGAGAGGGAGATGTCGACCTTTGCCGTAGTTTAGGCCTTTGTTGCTTTTTAGGTCATAGCCCATCTTTTGGATGATGTGCTTTGCCGTATCCGTGTATCGGTAGACTTGTACTCTGCCTGTATCAGGTTCTGGCTCGAGTGGCGGGAGGTCTTGATGACGCTCGACCTTGCCCAAAATGATGGATCCTTCGTCTCGACTTCGTGGAGGGGTTATAAAACAGACTCCTGGAGACGGGACTACTTGATTTACATGGACGGTCGTTATTTGTGTTTGCAACGACCGTAGAGCGTTATCTAATATATACATAGCATTCCAGTGTGGAAGACAAGAATAATTAAAAGACACTCTATTATTGATAAAGTACGAGATCTTATCCCGTGGGATTACATTGTCTAAGGAGGGTGCATCTATATCAGCAGAGATATATTCGCCAAGCTCCTCATCTGTAAGCACTGGGGTCGGATCAGGAGAATCCACCACAGCTTTGACTTTGGGGTCTGAGAGGGCGATGTGAGCCTTCTCTGGCATCTTGGATGACTGCGGGGGCTTGTCCTTAAGACGCACCTTCAAAGGTGCCTCAACTGCGCCTCCTGTGAGTGGTGCCTTCCCCTGTAATTTTGCCACCAGGGGAGCCGACGTTTGAGGCGGATTTCCCTTAAGGCGTATCTTCAGGGGAGCCTCAGGAGTCGGTGCTTTCCCTGATAGTTTGATGTTCATTGGAGGCGCCTTCTGGGGTGGTTTACCCTTCAGTCGGATCTTCAAAGGGGCGTCTGGATTCATCTCAGGCTCCGTGTCTGGCTCGGTTGCCGTCTCTGCCTCATCATCAGCATCGTTGGCTTCCTCCTCGTCAAGTGGCTTATACAAGTCGAAATCGGTGAAGTAAGCTTCGATCCCTTTGAAGGGATCGATGTCTGTAAACTCCGTCCGGATGACGCCGTTGGTGGATACATATTTCATGCATTGGTGGAGCGTGGAAGGCACCACCATGTACTCATGTAGCCATGGTCGGCCGAGCAGGATGTTGTAGTTGACCTCGGCATCCACCACATAACAAGTCACCTCAGTTTTGAGGTTGCCGATGTGACACTTTAGTCGGATCTTGCCCAGTGGCTCGCTTTTGCTAGCGTTGAAGCCACTGATGGTTGTGTTGGAGGGCGCCAGCCGGTACATTAGGATCCCCAGTTTTGATAGCAGCGCCTTCGGGATAATGCTGAGGGAAGACCCCGGATCGATCTGAATCCGGCTCACCTTGACTGAACCGATGTACCCTGTGTAATTCAGCGGTCGGTTATGTCGGTGGTGCTTGAGTAGCATGTCCTGTTGGGTGAAAGTTATGTTTGGGATAACTTTCTCCGCACAATGACAGTGCGCACAAGTAGTTGGAAGGTCTTCAGGCTGCTTGACCTGACTGAGAAAGGATTCAGCGTCCTTCAGAGCTTCACAGAGAGCTTCTCGGGAGTCTTTGGAAAGACGCAGGAGCTCAAACAAAGACAAGCGTGCAGGAGTACTGGCCAGTTGTGCCAGTATGTCAAAGTTGTGGGGCTTGGCTAGCCCCGAAGCAGTCTCCTTCTGTAGGGGTCTGTCGAAACGAGCCTCCACCTGCTTCTGTTTATTGGCTGCTGAGGGTTTAGACGGGCCCTCTTCAGGGATGGTACCGGGAGGCACCACCACGGCGACAGCTTCGCCGGGCTGCGCGTTCTGTTGTGCACGTATCTGCACTGGAAGTGCCTCTTCCGTTGAAGAAGAGACTGTGCGGCAAGACTTGATCTTCCTGCCTTTTGATTTGGAGGTAGAGCGTGCCTCCGGTTGAGTCACCTCGGAGACGAGGTCGGGGTGAACCCAGAGGACCTCTTCTCGAGATGTGGTGAGTGGGATAAGTCCACTCGCATTGTCACGGGTAGGTGGTAAGTTCTCCACCTCCATTGTCGCCTTAGAGATGGGGACGACGCCATCTTGTGTGGTAGTCGGCGACAAGGTACCGAACTGAAGTGACACCACATTGGCTGACACCGTCTTCTCTTGGTAGTCGACGGAGATTACATCCGCATTGATCATGCGCTGGATGTAATTCTTGAGGACGTAGCAGTCCTTGGTCGGGTGTCCGACAAACCGATGGTAGTGGCAGTACCTAGGATTGTCCACTTTCCCGACTTCATCGGGCCGCTTTGGGTCCGGGAGCTTGATCTTGTCACCCTGCTTTAGTATTTCAAAGAGTTGCAGGGTGTCTTCGTCATTGAATGAATACACCTCCTTGGGTCTCGGTGCCAGCGGAGGCTTCTGAGTAGGCACAGATGCGCCTTTCGAGGCATTAACAGTCAATGCTTGTTTCCCCTTTGCTTCTCGCCCGGAGTTGTTGGCTGCTGACCTTTTCCCCTTATCATCAAAGGCGGGGAAGCTGACACCCAGAAGACGTGCATTGGCCGCCTTCTTTTCTGCGGCTTCAACTTCGATGATCAGGGAACTCCAGTCGGGAGGGGGAGTAGAGTTGAGCCAGAGCTTCACTGCGGGCAGCATGTTCATGCTGCAAAAGGAGAGGAGCGCATGTTCTGGCATGCCTGGAGGTAGCCTGAAGCAGGCTTGTCGGAAGCGTTCGATGAACACCCGAACCGTTTCTTTTACCTTCTGGCGTATCTCTATGAGAGATGCCATCGTCATGTCCTTCCCGCCGTCGTAGAAGCGATCAAGGAAGAGGCGCGTCAAATCATCGAAGGACGATATAGAATTGTCGGGGAGGCTGCAGTACCAGTCATACGCTACCCCTTTTAAGGCCCCAACAAAGATGCTGGTGAGGAGCGCGTCCTCCTTTGGAAGATGCCCCGTTTGTGACTGGAAATATGTTAGGTACCGACGCGGAGAGTCCTTCCCATCGTACGGTATGAGTGTTTGTGGTTTATATTTTGGAGGATAAACCACCTTGTTCCACTCAAGGGGATAAGGCTGGGGAATGCCCATCTTCTGGCGCTCCTCTTGCCTGTTTTTGGACTCGAAGCGCTCCCGCAGGTCCTTGATCATTTCGACCACATCCTCCGTGGAGCTAGGAGTCGGGGAAGGTGGTACTACCTGGAGTGGAGCGTTTGAGGGCTCCGACGTTCGGGGTGCTTCTGTATCTGAGGGTGCCCGTTGAAGGGGTACACTCGACTCTCCATTGACTCCTGGGTCGGGACCGGTTGAAGGTGCTCTGGTCAAGGCCGACCGTATATCAAACACCGCTTGAGTCAGTGCTTGCATAGAGGCAGAGAGGGTTTTGAGTCCTCCCTCTAATGAGTCTATGCGTTGGACAATGTCCTGCGGTGGCGCATCAGACTCGGCATCATCCCCAGCCATGTATACTGTCCTGACACGGCCAGGAGTGGATGGATTGGTTGAGGCTTCGCTCTCGGCCTCACTTTCATGTGGGGGAGTCACCTCTCCTGGTGTTTCACCTTGGCCACCCCCAGCCACATTCTGGAGGTTATTCTCGATGGGCGCATCTGCAAGGGCCTGATTGTCCTTAGCTCCGTCTTGAAGGACCTCTTCGTCTCTACCCACAGCTGTGTCCTGGGGGACATCCTCATTTCGAGGGGCTTCTGGGAGGCTGACTTCGCCTCGAGGATGAAGATCCGCCGCAACTGTGCTTTGGACATCTTCGTCTTCGGAAGGAGGCTCAACAAGGGTCTGACTACCCCCAGCTTCCTCTAAGAACTTCTTCTTCGACCGAGTGCCTTCGAATACCCCAGAGGTCAAGACTGCTGCCTTGGTTTTCCTTGGTTGGCTTTTAGATGAGGAATTACCAGTCGTCTTCCGGAGTGATGAGGAGTTGGAGACCACATTGCATGAAGCAACTCTTGGCTCCTCTTCTGTTGATACCTTCTCCCCAAGGCGACGTCGGAGGGGTGTCAATGACTGCAGCCGCTGGAAGACTGACTGCCTTGGTGGTACTGCCGCCTTGCAACAGCAGTTGATAGTGACCACCGCACAAGTATGCCCCGTGAGAGGCTCATTGTGCTTGTTGGTCGACTCTCCTGACCGACGCTTGTGAGCGATCACATTACGCAGGTCGTTGGAGGAGAGTGCTACCTTCATACCCCCTTCAGGCGCATGGCAAGGCCAAATACCGGGGCGGATTGGTGAGTGTTGCGCCCCCTGATCTAATACCAAGCAGGCATCATGATCAGTAGTGGAGGAACAACAACATTTGAAGTGACTTGAACGGACCTCAAACGCACAACCAGAGGAGGCACGGAAGTTCAAGACCACTGAATTTGCCGTACTCGACTTGGTTGTGCACGCAGTAGATGCGCCCAAGTGAGATGAGGACTTTGAAGATCGACTCATTTTTGGTGCCGAAGCACCTGAGTCGACCTTGTACAGCTTGCCATCGGCAGCGCGCGTGATTGTGAGCACGTGCCTCTGGCCTGCTGCTGGCATAGCACGTTTGTGGCGCATGGCCCGTGCCGCCTTAGATTTCTTTGTACTAGCCCGCTGGGGCGCATAGTATTCAGCATCCAAATTCTCCTCGCCATTACAGCGAGTGAGTCTGTCAAAGACAGAGACTTTTTGTGGCACATCAGAAGTGATGCGCGGGGCATTGGCTGTGCCCCTGCTCCGTCGATGCATATTCCTCACCTGAGAGGGAGATGGCTGGGGAACGTGGTCAGCCGCACGCTTCCCCGAGAGATGCGCTGCATCAGCAGAAGCACCTTGGTTGCTGAGGACGTCAGCAGGAAGGGAGGGCTGGATTGGCGCATCCCCTTCAGTGGTGGCGCCCGAGGTGTCGACCTTGCGCACCCAGACACGGCGGGTCTTCTTCGGCTTCGGCAGCCGCTTCGAAGGACTCGCGCTTCCTTCAGAAATGAACTCCTCGTACGCCTGTTGATTGAGGCGCACGACCAACGTCTTGTGGGAGGAGCCCACCTTCACATCGTCGGCCTGTGACACGACTTTCTCGGAAGAGGAGAAAGAAGTCCCCAGCAGAGTCGCCAGCTTGTTTGCCATTAAAATCGTTTGATTGCAAATCTTAATACAAACAGAACAGTGTTACAATATAGGACTTAGATGTAGTCCTAGGAGTACACTTTTGTTTAATCTGGGTCCTAAGTGCCAATGGAGCGAGTGGTAATGCGTTGACTCCGTTGACGGGCTGATGACGGTTATCGGTTCTCTGAAGGTGTAGATTGCTCTGGGTGCTGGAGCTCGCTGAGAGGATGAAGACGTTGAGTGTCTGTATCTGCCTCTCTGGTGATATCTCTCTGTATTGTCCGTATGTGTAGGTATCTGGAAGAAGGAAATGATTCCTCTATTTATAGCTGGGCAGGTTGGCTGCTCATGCACGCATATGTAGGATACGCCGGTACGTGGGGACGCTACGTGGAGACTGCTGATGGAGGCGCATGGATGATGCGCCCTACTCGAGGGGTTAAATTCTTCATGCTGCTGTTGTGAGCCGGCACGTAGCAGAGGAGAAGATCTTTATGTTGCTGAAATCTTTGATGGGTTGAATCAAAGGACACGTGTCGTTGACTCATGGCTCGGAGATCTCGGATCTGATGGGGGGATGATTTGGTGGGATGCGCCTTGGATTGGGCGCATGATGAGACTTTGGCTCGTGACCTTTAGGAGTCACGAGCGGTTCTGGGCGTATGGCTTTTGAGGCGCATGCAAGCGACATTCCTTCTGTCTTTCGGGATCAGAGATCAGTCTGGGGCGCATGGCTTTTGAGGCGCATGTAAAGCTTCAATTGGAGACTCTCCTTCTGTCTTTAGGGATCAGTGATGGGTCTGAGGCGCATGGCTTTTGAGGCGCATGCGGATAGTTGGGTGGCCACGTGGCAGTAGCCGTCGGGGTAAAGTCATGATGATGCTGACGTTGTGGACGCTTCATTTTCTGTAAAAGCTGTCCACCTTCCAGACTTGGGAAGGCGTGCTGCCAACTCTGTCAGTCCAGCATTTAATGTTTGGTGACATTCGATGGACAGCTGAGCGGGCGCGTCGGTTGACGTTCCATTAAGCGTATGGGGACGTATGGGGGCGCATCCCTTGTGATGCGCTTGGTACAGGGCGCATCTGTTGAAGGCGCTTGATGTTTGAAGGGGTGTGATGCGCTGTCCAGCTGGCGCATCCGACACGTCTTTAATAATGCGGCTGTTTCGCTTCTCGAGTGCCTTTAAATAGCCGTTTGGCTGAAGTCGAGGCGTCCGGTTCATCCATTTAATGTGAGTTCATTGCACAAAATTCGAAGAGCCATCCACTTGGCACGTAGGTTTAATCTGCCCGGCCTATAAATAGTGGCATGGAGAGAAGGTTTGCTTCACATTCCCTCACGTACTTCCGATATAAACTTGAGTATTCGGGTGCACTCTGTTGACGAAGTGCTCCCGAGGGTGAAGATGAGACACCATGTCATCGTTGATGCTCTTGAAGGTGACTGTTACATCCAAAAGACGGAGTCGAGGTCTTCTGAGGCAGGCGGAAGGTGCCTGTTGTATCCAAAGATGGGGATGCTCGGGCCTCGTCTCCGTTGTTCCGGAAGAGCCGTAGATCGGAATGGCGGTGCTCGGCTCTCTCTTCCTTCAAAGTGGGTGCTGCCCACTCTGATTGTGTTGAAAGCTGCTCCTTTTGCCGTGATTTCGATCACGGTCTTCCTTGGTCTTTGGAGGCTCTTTCGAAGCCTCCCCAGGCCACAGATTTGCGGTGCTCTTCTCTTTCTTGGTTCCAGCCAGAGGGTTAAATGCTTTGTGTAATCGAAGCACTTATCAGGTGACCCTGGCTGGAAGAGCGGCACATAACTGGGCTCCTGCTCGGCCAGGTGATCCTGGTTGGAAGAGTGGCACATAACTGGGCTGCTGAAGGGATGCACATAACTGAGCTGCTGAAGAGATGCACATAACTGAGCTGCTGAAGAGATGGCGGGATGCGCCTGGTTGGAGGCGTATGGTGACAGCTGCGCCTATCTGAAGGCGCATGGTAGCTGCTGCACCTTTCTGGAGGCGCATGGTGGCCGCTGGCTGTAGACTTAGGATCTTTCCTTTGTAGAAATTCTCCTTTGTACAACCTTTTCTAGACATGTTATAGACTTTTATATATAAATAAAAAGTCCTTTCAAATGTCTATGGTTATTGACTTTGCTGTGAAGTTTTGTTCGAGTTCCGGTGCATATAGTGTCTGGCGTATGGGCTTTCTGGTTGTGAAATTCCATGCTTCTACAGCGCTCATTGTGCCTCCATCTCTTTTAACTTTTTTTTGAGTTCTTCATTCTGCGCAAGAATATCAGAATGATGTCTTCTCAAATCCTCCAGTTCATGCACAGAGCCCTCCATCACAACGTTGACTGCACGTTGTTGCGCTTCTTCTGCCTCGACCTCTTTCAGCTTTCTTTCAGTATGGCATTCTCAAGGTTGGTTGCACGTAACTGCGCTCCTTGTGCCTCCATCTCTTTTAACTTTTCTTTGAGTTCTTCATTCTGCGCAAGAATATCAGAATGATGTCTTCTCAAATCCTTCAATTCCTTTGCTGAGTCGTCCATCACAGAGCCCATTTTATGATGATGTGGTATCCGTTGTTCATCAAAATTATCCCCACCTGCTTCTTGGTGTTCTTCCTCTTCCTCTTTTTTAACTTCTTCTATAGGTGGCTCATCTTCTTTGTGCCCTTCTTCTTCCCCAACAGGTATAACCAGATCTTCCAATATCATCTCCGATCTCATTTTGTTGTGATATTCGGCCTTGAGGAAGTTTGAGATTTCGTAACCATTTCATGTAAAAAATCTTGGGTAATCAGGAATTGGGACGAACTTTCTTTCCACAAATTTACTATATTCTGCAAACCGATAGAGGAAGTATATTGTGCAACCTTCCAATTTGTGAAAAGCCATTGAGTAATCCCCTTGTTCAGTTTTGCTTCTACTCCTCTTTATGCTATCCATTACATATGCCAGGATTAACCTTGGCCAGCATATACTGTTGATGACGTCCACACTGTCTACCAAGGCCAAGAATCTGTACGACAAATTTGAACTGTCAGACTTTGTGAAGAATACTGTTTGGCACAAGTGGAAGATTATTAGCTTGGCCAAATCATCTGGATTAACAGCGTTATCTCCGCCACGAAGCCGTCGTAACAATTCAAAGAAATTGTCTCTCACTTTCTTATTCGTGACTTCCGAGTGTTTGCCCTTAGTATTAGCCAGCAATCTTGTAAAGTGATCTCTACACAGGCTCAATGATGCTGGTGGTGTGGGCTGTTGTTGTTTTTTCTTTATCAATCTTCTGTAAGAAACATCATCAACGCTTTCTTCATTCAGCGGTAGACCGAATATGACTGCCATATCGTCGACGCTTGGTACGATTTTAACAGTGGTGCTCAATTCAAAGCATCCGACGCCATCTTCTTCTTCTGTGTAACTTGCAATTAAATTCTCCAGCCCTTCTGTTACCTTGGCCACTTCGGAGACGTGGACTATGTTTTGGTAGAAAATCTCGACAAAATTCTAGAAACTGGTATTCTTCAAGGAACCAATAACTGGCTCAGGTAAACGGCCAACATCTTGATTGACCTCCTTTATAAGATTTAGCATTGGCTTGAAGGTAGAACGGAAAAGTCTTGAATCCTTATTCCTAACAGATTTTTTTTCTACAAAACAAAAAAAACAAAAAATTAGGTCGGAGAATGGCCATTCTTATGGGTTTTAACACTGGGAACGGCATTCTCCGTGTAAACTAACACGGAGAATGTCATTCTCCGTTTCAAATGACACGGAGAGTGTCATTCTCCGTTTAAAATAAAACGGAGAATGAACATTCTAATGTGTTTTAACACTGGGAATGTTATTCTCCGTTTCAAGTTAGACGGAGAATTCCATTCTCCGTTCCAAATTAAACGGCAAATAGAATTTAACATTCAAATGTGTTTTATGACGGAGAATGTCATTTTCCTTGTAATATATACAGAATCTGCGAACATAAAATCAAAGTTATACCTTATGTTTGCACTTCTTCTTGCACTTCTTTTTGTTTAGCAACTTTTTCCTTTTTCTTTTGCTGAACTTTCTTAGAATAGGGTTTCGGTTGTTCTCCGTCTATCGCTTTTGGATTTTCTGTAACTGGTGCATCTTCTCTAATTGGTGATGCTTCCGGTGATGATTCTGCCGCTGATGCCGACATGGTGTGAAGATTGCGAATGTGAGGAAGGTTTGAAGATTTTGGAGGAGAATGACCTAGGTTTGAGTACAGAGTGGAGTATGGAAGAAGAGGAAGAATCGAAACGGTTTTCTTTTTTTTTGTAAAAAAGGGTTCGGAGGTGTTTTGAATTAATTGGAAGGGCAAAAATGTCATTCGATGGAAGGGGAAAAGACTCCTTTCTGCTTAATTATATTAATTTGAAGGGCAAAAATGATTCTGCTTAATCAAAAAGAATCAATGTCGTTTGGCAAAAATGTCATTACAACTCAACAAAACAAATGAACATAATACATTAGGGGTTTCCATACATTAGATATAAAAGAAGAAGAAAAAAATCATCGTCTTCCATATTCAATCATTTCAGATTGGACTTCTTTAGCTCTTCATTGTGCTCTGAAGTTGTAATCCATTCAGCAGCTTTGTGTCTTTCCATTCCCGTAACAAACTGCATATAACAAACATAACATCAAAAATATTGCTCTAAAAAGTATAAGTTTTTGACGACATATCTTCAGACTTACATCGAGAGAATGGTAGTCTAGACTACATCAGTCTTTCATGAATGCAATTACAAAAATGCCACAATCAACAGAATTGCCTTGGCGGGGAACATAAGAAGGGCGTTTTATTGCAAAAGTAGAAAAGCTGAACCTAGCATCACTCAACTTCAAAATCTCTTCTTCGAGAAAGAGATCCAAATTTGAAAGCTACAATTACCAGAATACAATATGTATTAGTATACTGCGTATCTTGTACCCAATTCATAAAAATTGATGAATATGAGCTTACTATTTCTTTTATGACTGTTTTGTTTTGAATCGGATCATCTTTAGATGCAAGTGAGTCCCAAATTTCAACAGTCCTTTTTTTAACCAGAACTCTTGCAAGAGTATAGTGTCCGTCCAAATGAATGGGTATGTATATCTGAATCAGGATTAATTAGGTAAAACAAATTAGTAAATTTTTAGAAAATTAGGATTAATATTTAAACAAAAATATATTAATACCTCGTTACAAGTGCTTAAAGATCCCATGTAATCCTGAAAATATTTGTACTTCTTCCATATTTGATGAAGCTTTTTGTCTGATGGAGGTAACGTTTCTTTCTACATACACATTAACTAATACATTACGAAGGACAAACAAACGAGAAAATTGTTAATGCATATGCATTGAAGAATAAAATGCTCACTCACCGATATCTTTATTGGTAAAAACCATACATTAGCTTTATTGGAGGTTCTTTTTCGTTCCTCCGCGGTGAGAAGAGCAGAGACAATGCCTACAATCTGAATAAATCATTAAAAATGTAAGTGATGGAATCGAAGTAAACATAGATTGCATCTAAGAAGAAATATACTCTCAATACATACCCCATTGCTAATTTTTGTTAAAGGAGCTAAGATCTTCATCTCAAACCGAGACACATAGTTTTTGTTGCAAGATGATATTATTTCTCTAAGAAAAGAAACGAATAAATTAGGAGAAAAAAATTGTTGGAATTAAATCAAAACTCATATTACTTACTCGTCAGGTCTATCATCGGCAAAAATATAGTCGTAATAACTCGAAGAACCACTAGTACAATTGCTAGGCTTCGAGGTTGAACCCCTTGTTAAACTTTTTGATGGTGTGACCGGATGTAAATTTCCACGCATTCTTTTAGAAGAACTGCTAAAGTCAGTTTCTTCTGTAGGGGACAATGCGAGCATTCGGTCCAATGCTTTACTACGAGACTGTAGCTCCACGTCCTCCTCATCGGAAGAAGATTCAACGGAAACCACCTTCACATTATTAAATGCTCCAGATGAAGATGCCTTCTTCAAAGCTGAAGATTCTTCAATATTCTCAAAATGCCGAAATAAATTCATTTGTTCAATTTTTAATGAACTAAGCTTAGAATTGATCTTTACAACATCAGCTGAAATCGTCGACAGATGTTCTTCAATCTTGCACAACATACGCGGAATGAAGGTTTCATTTGGAGCTGGCAACCAATCTTCTACGTCTTCTACATTTTCTACCACACGAGTAGACATCGTGAGAACAAGAAAACTATCGTATTTCAGAAAACTATTCTATGTATTTCAGAATGAATAATAGTACTTTGAAACAAGAAAACTATTGTATATATAGCAAGAGAGAAGTACAAAAAGTGAGGAAGTTGGAAAGACAAATAAATTTTGAGACTAGCAAACAATCTACTAGCCGTTTGATTGAGAAGGGCTCGAGGAAGATTCTACTAGCCGTTTGATTGAGGAGGGCTCGAGGAAGATTCTACTAGCCGTTTGAAAAATACAAAAGGTTATCATGATCAAATTCAATTAAGGAACTCTATAAGAGGTTTAATTCCGCTTGATTGAGGAACTCGACGAAGTCTGTCGCGAACCGGAACTTCTTCTTCTTTCCTTCTTCATTTTCGTTTCTCCTTCCACCACCGCCACCATGGCCTGTAGCTTTATAGCAAAAATATTAAATTGTTAGATGAAACAAAAAAACTAATTACGGAAAGATTACTAAATCAAAATCAAACAGAACACATATTCACAGAAAACATGAGATTAAATATGAAAGTGTCACAGAAGCAACACCACAATTTTACAACAACTAAGCAGACTCTGCTAAGCAATAACTAAAATTAGGGATTGTGTCCTTGGATTTAATTTACATAAAGAAGAGATTTGAGAGAACGAGCTTTTGTCGGCTTCCTAAATGTACCATTCTCCGTCTTAAATGTACCATTCTCCGTCCTAAATGTACCATTCGTCGTCGGTGTCCTCATCTAGATCGCCAGCAGTGGTGGTATCGTCTACATCGCCTACAGACCTGGACACACTGTGTCCTTAGGAATTGTGTCCTCCTTGGATTTAATTTACACAAAGAAGAGATTTGAGAGAACGAGGTTTTATCGCCTTCCTAAATGTACCATTCTCCGTCCTAAATGTCCCATTCTCCATCCTAAATGTCCCATTCTCCTTCATAAATGTACCATTCTCCGTTCTAAATGTACCATTCATCGTCGGTGTCCTCATCTAGATCGCCAGTAGCGGTGATGTCGTCCACATCGCCTACAGACCTGGACACACTGTGTCTTTAGGGATTGTGTCCTCCTTGGATTTAATTTACACAAAGAAGAGATTTGAGAGAACGAACTTTTATCGGCTTCCTAAATGTACCATTCTCCGTCCTAAATATACCATTCTCCGTCCTAAATGTACCATTCTCCTTCCTAAATGTATCATTCTCCGTTCTAAATGTACCATTCGTCGTCGGTGTCCTCATCTAGATCGCCAGCAGCGGTGGTGTTGTCTACATCGCCTACAGACCTGGACACACTGTGTCCTTAGGGATTGTGTCCTCCTTGGATTTAATTTACACAAAGAAGAGATTTGAGAGAACAAGCTTTTATCGGCTTCCTAAATGTACCATTCTCCGTCCTAAATGTACCATTCTCCGTCCTAAATGTACCATTCTCCTTCCTAAATGTACCATTCTCCGTTCTAAATGTACCATTCGTCGTTGGTGTCCTCATCTAGATCGCCAGCAGCGGTGGTGTCGTCTACATCGCCTACAGACCTGGACACACTGTGTCCTTAGGGATTGTGTCCTCCTTGGATTTAATTTACACAAAGAAAAGATTTGAGAGAACGAGCTTTTATAGGCTTCCTAAATATACCATTCTCCATCCTAAATGTACCATTTTGTCGTCGGTGTCACCATCTAGATCGCCAGCGGCGGTGGTGTCGTCGTCTACATAGCCTACAGACCTGGACACATTATGTCCTTCCTTTCCGGCCGACACACAATTATTATTTTATATACATAGTTACACAAAATATTAAATTACCTGGACGAAAGAAAAAGTAAATATGAGTTAATTTAGGGTGTTCATTGAAAAATTGCATTGAAGAATGACCTGCTATAGCAAGTTAACAAGATGTCAAAAGTCAAAATAGCATTAAATGATGCCTCCTGCATTATTTCATCTGAATTTAATCTGAACCGTTGGATTAACATCCAACGGTCCAGATTTTGGATGTATCGATACATCCAAAATGGGTGGATGTATTGTAGAATTTTCCTATATATATATATATATATATATATATATATATATATATATATATATATATATATATATATAAAATATATATATATATATATGTATATATGTATTTATATATATATATGTATGTATATGTGTATTATATATATATATATATATATATATATATATATATATATATATATATATATATATATATATATATATATATATATATATATATATATATATATATATATATATATACTGCTATATATATATACTATATATATAAGATATATATATATATAATAGGATGGCCGCCTGGCTCTGGGCTCCTCCCTCCTGGGGAGTTCCCCCGGTCGGACTAGGGTTTGGCCCCCGCTCCGGCCACCCTCCCCGGGGAGCACAGCCACCGTTGCTCGTCACACCACCTCCTCCGCTCCTCGTGATGGTCTGGAGCGTGTGGCCACCCCCTCCCTCCTCACCCCCCAGCCGCCTTTCCGGCCGGCTAGCCCCCGTCTTGCCGCCTCTCCCGGAGGGGCTCTCTTCCTTCTTCTCGCCGCTCGGCCTCCCCCCATTTCTTTTCCCCTTCTCCCCGCCTCGCCAGTGCCGCCGCCGTTCTCGCAGATCCCGACGTCCCCGGTATCGTCCTCTGCAGCCCGGTCTTCCACCTGAGACTCGCCGCCCGGCCCCACCTCCTGGCGCCTCTGCCCTTCCTCCGCTGCCGACGGTTCCTCCCCCCTCGGGAGTCGAACCCCCCGGGGCTCGCGTGGCCTCGGCCACCCCCTCCTCTTCGTTGGCTGGTCGTCCGGCGGTGCCGTCTGGCCTACCCCCGTCTTTTCCGGCGACCCACCCCCCCGTCGTCCCTACTGCCGCGCCACCCCCCTCGCCGGTGGCGAACGGTTTCCTCGCCCTGCAGTGGCCCTCTCCTGCTCTCCAGTGGCCCACTCCGACGTCGCAGGCCGCATGCTCCTCGTCTCCTCCGGTCCCCGACGTGCCTCCTGCCACCGCCGATGGCCTCGCAGGAGCTGCTCCCTCTCCTCCCGCCTCTGCCCTCCCGCTGGCGTTCTCTGGCTCCCGCCCTCCCTCAGCGGTGGCGCCCTCCTCCAACGCGCCCCCCTCGTGGGCCGTTGTGGCAGCGAAGCCGCCGGCCCTGTTCAGCTTCCCCCCCGCAGCGGGCCCCCCCAGCCCCCCTCCCGCCGGCGGCCGCTTTCCCCGGCTCTTGCAGGAGGTCTCCTCGTCGTCGTCCCTCCAGAGCGGAGCTACTCCCCCTCTCTCCTCCAGTCTCCGGCGATCTCTGCGTCGGCGGTAGGCTCGTCCGAGCGTCTCCCACCCCCCCCTCTCCAGGTCGTCGCTTCCCCGCCCTCCGGGCCGCTCCGGGCCACAACTCCGCTGCCGGAGCTCCCTGGATCCGGGCCGCCGGAGATCCTCGCCGGCTAGGAAGTCGCCCCCCCCCCCCTCCTCCTCTCCCCCTCCCCCTCCCTAGGCCGGACCCCCGCCCTCCCCTCCCGAGGCCGGGCCCCCGCACTCCCCCTCCGGCATCCCCGGCCGGAGCCCCCGGACCGCTTCGAGCTGCGCGCCCTCTCCCCGGGCCGCGCGCCCCCTCGGGCCGCGTGCCCCCTCGGGCCGCGCGCCCACTCGGGCCACGTGCCGCACTCAGTGCCTCGGGCAGTTCACCAGGCCATACCCCCCTCGGGCCCAACGCTTGCCCGCCCTTGGGCCCCGTGCATTTCGAATTTTGAATTTTCTTCCATTCCCAAAAAAAAAAAAATATATATATATATATTCAGATCCAGGGCTGTACGCCCTCACCCCCACCTTGGCCCACTACCCCTCACCATATTTCGTAATTAGTTTTGGAGTTTCTAAATTAAGGCTCGAAATTTCATAATTTCGTTTCTGAAATTTTGGAATCTCGATTATGAACCTGCTACTTTTCCTACCTAGTCAATTAGGACCCGTTTTGTGTTTTTCGGTCCTGCACTCGCTTGTAATGCTCTTAATGAGCTACCCGTTATTTCAATAAAATTTCTTTTGTTAAAAAAAAATATATATATATATATACTATATATATAATGTATTTATATATATTTTATATTAAGAATTTTCTATATATATATATATATATATATATATATATATATATATATATATATATATATATATATATATATATATGTTTATTATATATATAAATATCTCTATATTTGTTTATATATATTTATAAATGTATTTGTTATATATGTATATGTATTTCAAATATAATTTTTGTGCAAAATGTTATTATGTATAAATTCACAAGTTATTTTATTATATAATTTTATGACTTGTAAATTTTACCACTTTAATATGTATTATTAAAATACTTTAATAACTATATTTGAATTACTGTATTTTATTAATCACGACCATTTGATGTCCAAACCTAGCATGGGTTTTTGGGCCCAAATGTGTCTAATACATTCAGAGTCGGTAGAAGTCATATTGGACTTGATTCATGCCTTTGGGTCCCGTATCTGGACTACGGTTCAATTTCGTATACGTGGATAAAATATTAAATAATTAATTAATTATTTTCCAGAAATTATTACTTGATGTTTTTGAATTTATATATATATATATATATTAATTGCTATAAAAATATGGGAAAAATTGTATTTAAATACTATGTTAATTTATCTAATTTATTATAATTTGTTCAGCATTTAATAAGTACTTTTGGCATTTTATAAAAATGGGAAAACAGAACTCATTTTCAAGATGCATATGTTTACTGATTTTTAATAAATATCTATGAGGGTTTATAAATTCCAGAAAAGTTAGTATAATTTTCTATAATAAACAAGGATCATTTTGGTACTTTATTTTGTGTATAATTAAGCTTTTTGTCTATCTCAAGAATTGTTGGAACACAGTGTACAGTCTGATTTATTTATTGAATAGTTACGACTTACAATGTTTTGTGTTGATTTGAGTTATTGTAGTATTGGACCTCACCCTACACTAGTATAAAGGCCCTAAAAAGTCAGTTGGGTATTGTGTCACCCCATATTGGTCTCATATGCTAAAGTCATCATTTGGCTAGGTGTCCAGTCAGAACGTCGTGTCGCACAACTAGTGTCTTAGTGTTTAACTTAGTATGAAAACTAAGTTTATGTATTATTTCTACAGTGACGAGTCACCAGACATCTATAGCATTTCTATCACTACCTTGTTTTGCTAAAGGCAAGTACCTCTACAAACTTTACATACTGCTATAACAATAAACTGTGATCCAACCATGTTAAATGCTGATCCTTGGGGTAGCAAGTTAAATCTTCACATGTTATATTATTTTCAGTCCCTACCATGCTTAGGACAGTTCTTATATCTCTCACATGCTTAAATAACGGGATTATGGGGAAACTGTTAGTAGAGTACGTGATCATGTCCCCCTTCTCCGTATGTATTTACCGAGCATTGTTACATTCTATATGTAACTTTGTCGTATGTTCTGGTCCCGCGTTTGTGTATGGACATACATCGATGCCGTTATGTGTATGTATGTGCACATCAAAAAATTGATATGTACCACTGTACATCCTATTTACCTATTGATCGATCACGTACATGCTACAGTTTTAAACTTTAAAACAAACATATGATGCCATGATAGATTATGATATAACATGATTCCTGTTCATTACACTCATGTTCATTTCATGTTTCGTATATTTAGTTTGCTAGAATCAGTACTTGCTCCCGTCCTGACAGGATAATGTTGTAGGTATACTTTCTGAGGAGGAGTTGCTTTGTATTTACTTTTATGGAGTTGCTGTCGAGGACCAGGCTATACTTTATGAGGATATACCTGCGGGAAAACTCGTCTAGTTGTTTATTTACTTGGGACTTTTGAGAGTAGTCATGTATTAGACTATGTATTTTGTAACTGGACCAGTATCCAGTTTTACATTTTAGCCATTTACTTGGAACATACTCTTATTCGAGATGATTTTGTGTTTGGATATATTCTGACTCATTATTACATATAGAATTGTTAGCACACTTTGGTCTTGTCTTATTTATCCTTAGAACAGCTTACTACGCTTTATCTCAAGCGTAGGCTGGACATGACTCGGCCCGGCCCAATAATTTGGGTAGCGAATCGTGATACTCACAGCATGTCTATAGGATCAACAACAGCGAGTTTGCAGAGCTGAAGAAGCAAGTCGACGAGCTGCAGGACAAGGGATTCATCCGATCCAGTTCTTCACCTTGGGGCGTACCTATTCTGTTTGTACCGAAGAAGGATGGGACGGTACGCATGTGTGTCGACTACAGAGCGCTCAACAACCTCACTATCAAGAATAAGTACCCGTTGTCGAGGATTGACGACTTGTTCGATCAGTTGAGAGGCGCAAAGGTATTCTCGAAGATAGATTTGAGGTCCGGCTACCATCAGCTGAAGGTAAAGAAGGAGGATATTCCGAAGACGGCATTTCGGACTCGGTATGGCCAGTATGAGTTCACTGTTATGCCATTTGGGTTGACCAATGTCCCAGCGGTATTCATGAACTTGATGAACAAGGTATTCCATCAGTACCGTGACAAGTTCGTAGTGGTCTTCATAGATGACATATTGATCTGCTCGAAGACACCGGAGGAGCACGAGTAGCATCTGCGGATTGTGCTAGAGACTCTCAGGAAGGAGCAGTTGTATGGGAAGCTATCGAAGTGCGAGTTTTTTCTGAGAAGATAGAGTTCTTGGGTCATGTTTGTGACGGAGCATAGGATCTCAGTAGACCCGAAGAAGATTTTAACAGTTGAGTCTTGGTCCACACCGAGCTCAGTCGTCGAGATTCGGAGCCTTTTGGGTCTGGCAGGCTACTATCGGAAGTTCGTTCAGGACTTCTCTCGGATTGCAGAGCCGATGACTAGACTCACCAGGAAAAACGTGGAGTTCGTCTGGACCGAGGAGTGTTAGGCTGCTTTTCATAAGCTAAAGAAGAGGTTGACTACAGCTTATATCTTGACGTTGCCATCTAGGATTGGTGGTTTCACGATCTACAATGACGCTTCTGGTAAGGGCTTGGGTTGCGTCGTTCAGCAGCACGGGAAGGTGATTGCCTATGCATCTAGGAAGTTACGTCCTCATGAGAAGAACTACCCTACCCATGATCTGGAGTTGGCAGCTGTTATCTTTGCTTTGAAGCTGTAGAAGCACTACCTTTACGGAGAGCGAGTTGAGATCTTCACGGATCACAAGAGCTTGAAGTATGTGTTCACCCAGAAGGAATTGAACATGTGGCAGAGGCGCTAGCTTGAGCTGATGAAGGACTTCGATATCTCTTTATAGTACCATCCAGGGAAGGCCAACGTAGTTGCAGATGCCTTGAGCAGGTATCCAGTCGCTATGTATTTGACGGGAGATCGTCATCCATTGGCCGATCTGGATAGTTTGGGTATCAAGGTGATCGTTCCGGGGATGGAGGTTCAGATGTGGGGTTTACAGATTCAGTATGCGTTGATGGACAGAGTCAGATCAGCACAGTTTGATGACGTGGCCCTGAGGAGCATCAGGGAGCAGGTGCAGGCAGGATTGCTAGACGATTTTTCTATATTCGAAGATGGGTCGCTGAGGCACGATACTAGATTGTGCATTCCGAATGGAGAGCTTCGGGAGGAGATTCTGTAGGAAGCGCATCGTTCCCAGTACTCTATGCATCCTGGAGCCAACAAGATGTACAGAGACCTGAGGAAGCACGTATGGTGGTATGGCATGAAGCGAGAGGTAGCTCAGTTTGTATCTTGATGCTTAGTGTGCCAGCAGGTGAAAGCCTAGAGACAGAGGCCAGGTGGTCTGCTTCAGCTACTACCCATTCCAGAGTGAAAGTGGGAGCACATCACTATGGACTTTGTATCTGGACTTCCACGATCTTCAGGAGGGAAAGACGCAATTTGGGTCATCGTTGATAGATTGACAAAATCGGTCCACTTTTTGTCTTTCAAGGTGGGACTATCTACGGAGAAGCTGGCAGAGATGTATGTGCAGCAGATAGTCAGATTGCACGGAGTTCCAGTGAGCATAGTCTCGAATCGGGATAGTCGTTTCACTTCCCACTTCTGGAGAAGTTTGCATACTAGCTTGGGCACCCAGCTCAAGTTCAATACCGCGTATCACCCCCAGGCGGACGGACAGTCAGAGAGGACCATCCAGACACTCGAGGATATGCTTCGTACTTGTATGTTAGATTTCGAGGGATCTTCGGAGGACCATCTTCACCTGGTAGAGTTTGCTTACAACATTAGCTATCAGGCCGTGTCACGACCCGCACCCTAGAGTAAGGGCACGAGACGTGGGTACGTCCAGCCTACGCCGCAGTATCGGCGGTAGAATGCTGTCCTAGGTCAACATACATCTAACAATATAACTCTAAATAGTTTATACTCCCCGAATGGGGGTGACATAGCAGTAAATGAACTCAATCACAACTAAGGAAGAGATAGCACGATCTGATATAGAACTCAAAGAAATATAGATGATAAAGTAGTCTAAGATAATATCCCAGCAAATATCCAGAGTACAAATCCCAGCTACAGGATATGAAAGAATATATACAACTCCAAATCTCTGAACAGAAATAAAGTCTAGCTAAACAGTCTTAAGACAACATAAAATAAGATAAGGCCTAACTAAGCTAGTCTAGGCAATGGGGGTGATGTCCTCAGCTAGAGCTGGGTCCTCCTGAGAGTCCAGCTCGCAAGTGTCGTCTAGGACTGCCCCATAGAAGGTATCCACATAGGCCTCCTCCTCGTCCTCTATAATATTTTCAACAGGTCCAGTCAGGACAGGAGCGAGTACAGTACATCTCAACAGTTCATAGCAGGTTAGAAAATATAATCATACAGTAAAGTAAGATACAAGTACTGAAAGAAGTGCAGTATGTAAACAGAGAGAGAACTGTAATAGAAATATCTACTATAAATAGAGACTAACAGTGGCTAGTGAGTCAGAGTACAATATAGACATGTAAATGGCATAGGAGATTCTGATGCTACACTATGGAAAGATTCTGATGCTACACTACTTGGATAGTATTCACATGTCTAATTCTACTCCCCCGTACCCCTAATCAATACACAAGGATCCAACCAGGTTATGTTATGATTCCATGTGAAGGCCCCCGAAGGGTGATACATGGATGTCCCATAAATAGGGATTCTAGGAGATTCTAGGATACCCAGTAAATAGGATAAGAGATTCTAGGAGACTCTGTGATCATAAGAGTATATGTCACAAGTGATCAAAGAACCAATGAAGCATAGTGATACGCCATGTAAGTGAAACACACAGAACATGTAGTACCCGATGCTCCCTAAGGATAACATCTCAAGAAGTGATCCATATAGTACCAATCCGTGTGACCAACGTGACAGTAACAAGTAAAGTAATTTAATGCAGGAAATAAGTCGAAGCAGGATATGAAATGATCAGAGAATATACTCGCCTGGTATCTGAGTGTCCAATATGAAAGTACTGTCCGAGGAGTGGTGTCTGGCTCCTAATCAGAACAGTACAAGTCACAACAAGTCCAGAATGGTAAAATGAAATACTACAATGTATTCTACATGAATCTAGGTCAATTTAGACCAAAGTCAACTCTTGGTCAACTCTGGTCAACCCTAGAAGTCAAACTAGGTCAACCAAGTCAAACCTAAGTCAAACTAGTCTAACTAGTCTATTCTAGGTCTAATAAACCATTCTAGGTTCTAACAAGAATAATCTAGGCTTACTAGGCAATATCATGCCCTAACAACCAAACTATAACATTACACACATAACAATATACCTATATTTGTAACACCCAGTTTTCCAGAAGAGGGTAATTTTGAAATTTTATAATTATAATTATTATTTAATGATATTTATTTCATATTATGATTTTTAGTGATTTTTAATTATTTTTAAACTATTTAAATTCATGACTTGTGATTTTTGGTAATTTACTAGTGAACAGTAGAGACTGCCTACCCTAGAGCCTAGCCATGTGATTAGGGTATTTTTGATATTTTTGGGATAATTTAAATTTATTAGAATTTATTTGAATTTATGGGAATTTTTTGAAATTATTTTGGAATTGTTTGAATAAGGGTTGACTAGGTTGACTTTGACTAGCTTTGACTTTGTGACCTAACCCTAGTTAAGTTAGACTTGACTAGATATGAGATCCTAGGTTAAGTTAAGTTAACCATACTCTAGTTAGGGAAACCAATTAGGAATATTGAGATTTGAATGGAAGGACTTTGACCACAAGTCATGACTTGTGATTTTTAAGTCATTGATTCATGGCTAAGCCCAAAGCCCATTAGTCAAGTGCCCAAACCCTAACCCTAACAATTTTGTCCAGCCAACTTAACCCACCTAGGGATTCTCCCACTATATAATCTCTCCTAAAATCTAGGGTTGCCTCTTTCTTAGGAAAAGCTCTAAGTTCAAGGAGGTTAGTTTCTATTGTATTTTAATTCCTAGAACTCATTTCCTCTTCCTTTTTCTTTCTAATTTATTCCATTAGGTCCTAATATGACTATTCTTGTTGTTGCTAAGGTCTCATCTCAGTTTGATGTGATTTGAGTGATTTGGGACATCAAGACAAGAGCTATTGATTGGGGATTTTTCTTGAAAGTTCAACAATAGGTAACTTTCTCATTTCTCCATGAAATTCCGTTTTGTCTTCATGATTAGGAAGCCCTAGGGGTCCCCTAAGTGTCTGTATTGGTGTCGTGTCAGGTTCCATAAGTTTCGTGTCCATTTGGACACGTATCAGGACTGTAGCCTAGGTGTTTGTCGAAATACCACTGAGGGCATTTCGATTGCTTTTGTGCATTGTTTTTAAATAGAAAATTAGGTTTTGATATTGTTTATTGGATTTTGGTTGACTGAGGTGATGATTGTGTTGTGTCGGGTCGATTTGGACACGCGACACACACGTTTCCGCACGCACAGCAGTCCCCTGCTATTCGATCCAATTTTCGGACACGACACGCCATGAGGACACGTAGAAATTGACACAGAGGTGGGGGCCATCTCTGTCAGACCCTCCCTCAAGTTTTACGACACCTCATGTCGTATCGAGGACACGAGGACACGTGTACTGGTTTTACAATGCACAGTGCACGCACGCACAGAGCCAACTTTGTGCGCGTCGTGTCGCGCGGACACGACACTTGGACACCTCGTATTTGTACGAGTGTGTAGCCCATCACTGGGCGAACACTAGGACACGAGCACGAGATGTGTCGTGTCCTGTGTCACGAGCACGAGATACTCGACCGCGTGCACGACGCGGTCTGTAACTCACATTTTTTGACACTGATACGCGTGTCATATCACATGTAGACACGATGATGACACGTAACAGTGTGTCAATCATGTAGCCCTATATGTGGGCTACACATGTGCATGACCACAAGACGTGTCGTGTCTCGTGGTGTGTCCATGAAGGTCGTGCACTGGTGCACGACACAGTGCTCTGCACACTGTCCAGTTTTACCCGATTTGGGTTTCCTTGAGTTTGACATGTCGTGTCGTGTCAAGATGGACACTCAGGTACCCTAGACACTAGAGGACACCTAAGGCTAGAGTTACCAACCTAGAAATTCGTGTTTTGATTTGGTTTTATGTGTTAAATCCTAATTACCCAAACTCCTGAACTGAGTATCAGGCTGAGTATTTCCAGATTTTGAATATTGAACTTTAACATTAAATTAAACCTAAAATTTTTACTGTTAATGTTTAGTTTTAGTCCCTAATACTATTCTCCTATGTGTAATATAGCTGTGGTTCAATTTTTGGGCTGTTTGGTGAGTATTTGAATTCGATTTGGGCTTAGGAATATTGAAACTGAAACTGGGTTCAGTTTCTTGACTGTTTTGAATACACTAATTTTCCTTCCTTTCCTATTTTCAATAGATGAACTAAAACTGTAAATTGTGTACTGATTATGGATGGTATGAATGGTTTTCCTTTCCCTTCTATTTCCTGAACTGTACACATATTCACCCTCCTCATACACATGTTCACTGTTACAATAAAAACACACACATACACAAAACAGAAAACCCACAGGCCTATGTTGTTACATATTGTACTGATTTTTATTACACACAAACACATTTACACCTAAGACTGAGAATTGACACACATGAGACACACACCATTCACACACACACATTACACTATCAACCCCTCACACACACACAGGCCTCTACTTAAACACACACACCCTCCATGACATATCACCCTTCTCTCACACATTATAACTCTCCTACCACTGTCACACAAAACTGAGAACTAAAAACACACACACACATTCATGACATGTACACACACATATATAACATGATACCCTTAGCACTCTCTATATCTCTATGTATATATGTATATATGTATGTAGGTAAATATGCATGAATAGATACATGAATGAATGTAAAGTATGTATTCATGAACAATACAATGTGTGAATGAATGTAGGAATAGATAATGAATATAATGCATATAATGTATAATACAATGCATGTAATATATATAATGTGATATAGAATGATATGCAATATAGGGAGGATGATGTAATGGGACTAGAATGCAATATATGATATATATATGCACATGAGATGTAGAAGGAATGAATGCATATGAAATATGAAATGTAATGTATATAACATATTCAGGGTATCTATAGATTTGTATATTGTAGTATGGTATATAGGTATAACTTGTACATGTCAACCTATGTAATGTGTGTTATGATAGCTTAGTTGGCATTGTGTTGTGTTGTGTGCTAGCCTACGTTTAGTTAGGGTTGGCTAGACTTGGTTGACTGGTTTAGACTAGTACAGACTAGTTTGGCCTAATTTAGACTTGGTTGACCTAGTTTGACTTCTAGGAATGACCAGAGTTGACCAAGAGTTGACTTTGGCCTAGATTGACCTAGAATCATATAGAATGCATAGTAGGACTTCATTATTCCATGTTGGACTTGTTGTGACTTGTGCTGTTCTGATTAGAAGCCAGACACCACTCCTCGGACAGTACTTTCATCGGACACTCAGATACCAGGCGAGTACATTCTCTGATCGTTTCATACTTGTCACGACTTATATTCTCGCTCTAGATTACTTTTACTTGATGCTGTCACGTTATCATCACGGATTGGTACTATATGGATCTCTTCTTGGGATGTTATCCCCCTTAGCGGGCGCATCGGATACTTTATGACATGTGTTTCATGTACATCATGTATTCCTTGCTCTTGCGTTACTCATGTACACTCATGTTCTCTCATGTTCTTTCATGTACGCTCATGTACTTTCATGTGCTCTCATGTACGTTCATGTTTCCTCATGTGTTTTCCTGTGTAACCAAAACATCATGTCCGTAACGTAACTTGAATAGATCCTTGTGTATTGATTGTGGGTAGGGGTGAGTATAAATGGTCATATGATTTACCCATCATGTACACTCTGTTACTTCTATGTTTTATCATGTACAACCTAAGCCAATTACATGCCATCTCGTACTCTACATCACTAGTCACTTACAGTTCTTACTTATCATGTATATATTTCCAGTTATCAAATATCTCTCCTGTTTTCATGTACATCTTCTTACAGCGTTTCATGTATCTTACTCTATTGCTTGCTTTATATTTCCTGACATGATATGAACTGCATGAGATGTACTGTACTCGCTCATGTCCTGACTGGACCTGTTGAAAATATTACAGAGGACGAGGAGGAGGCCTGCATGGATACTTACTACGGGGCAGCCTTAGATGACACCTGCGAGCTGGACCCTCAGGAGGACCCAGCTCTAGCTGAGGATATCACCTCGATTGTCTAGACTAGATTAGTTAGGCTTATCTTCTTTTATGTAGTCTGAGGCATGTTTTAGCTAGACTTTATTCTGAGTTCTGAGATGTATATATTCTTTCATGCTGTATCTGAGACCATGTACTTCTGGATATTGCTGGGATTATCTTAGACTACTTTTCATCTATTTATTTCCTTGAGTTCTATTTCACATCGTGCTATCTCTTTCTTAGTTGTGATTGAGTTTTACTGCTATGTCACCCCCATTCGGGGAGTATAAACTGCTTAGCATTATATTGTTAGATGTTGAGACTTAGGACAGCGTTCTACCGTCGACACTGCGGCGTAGGCTGGACGTACCCACTTCTCGTGCCCTTACTCTAGGTCATGACACATTTTTAGTGGTGGCCCATACAGGTCAAGACTAGAAGTGTAGTGGTATTCGAATTAGAGTATTACTACAGCCTGCAGTAGGATATAGGACATTAATTTTAAGGTACTCAATCACTTTAGGAAAAATTCTTTTATTGCCATCCGAATCCTTATTGTCAGCTGATCCTTTGAATTTTAACTGTCTGCCTTTGTTATATCACTTCTTTCTCAGAAATTGATACTCTTGTTTGTCTATCTTCAGGATAGTAGAGACTCGATCGCAGAGTGCCATTCCTGAAGATGCTATAGAGGGGACTGCTACCTCTCAGCCAGTACAGCGGGGCCAGGGGACTGCAGCTCCTGCCACCTCTGCTCGTATTGAGACCTCGGCAGTAGCAGCAGGGGGTATGCTTCCACCGGCTCGGAGGCTGGACCCGGTCATCCCAGAGGATCCTTTCCAGCAGCCGCCGCCTTCAGGACACGTGGATGCAGCGCAGATGTTCGCATACTTCCAGTAGTTCATGGACCGACAGCAGGCTCGACAGGACAGAGGCATGGAGTTGGCCATTACGACAGTCGCAGCTCGACCAGTAGTCCAGCAGCCGAAGACATCGGGGATCGAGCAGTTTCAAAAGATGAGCCCCAAAGATTTTCTGGGGACAGAGGGGATCCTATATGCCGATGAGTGGATCGAGCATATAGAGGAGATCTTCCGCTTGGCCAGGATTCCAGCAGATCTTCAGATCGAGGTCGCGGCTAGCCGGATGCGAGATCTTGCTCGCACCTGGTATCAGTCAGACCCCAGAGTGGGGGTACCTGGACAGACTTGGGAGTAGTTCAAGGGCTTCTTCAAGAAGAAGTTCTTTCCAGATTCAGCACTCAGAGCCTTGGAGTCGCAGTTCGAGAGCCTAGTCCAGGGAAGCCTTTCAGTGGAGGAGTACGCCGGGGAGTTTGGCCGCCTCGGCAGGTTTGTAGAGGGCTTCAGCGAGACGGCGAAGGCCCAGAGGTTTCGGAAAGGCCTAGTCAAGGAGGTCAAGTCCTTGATCAAGGGCAACCGGGATGCTACGTTCGAGGAGATCTTGACGGGAGCCTTATTGGCAGAGGATGATCTTGAGCTTAGGCTCAAGAGGGGACGAGACCCAGTTGGGGGCAGCAGCAGCGGAGGCCAGGCCAAGAGGCCTCACCTTCAGCACCAGCAGCCGAGGCAGTTCCAGCCGCAGCCGTTCCAATAGAGACAACAGCAGCAGCAGAGGCAGCAGCATGTTATCTTTTGCCCCTTCTGTAAGAAACCAGGGCACGATTGGGGTGAATGCCGACTGAGGCTAGGCAGGTGCCTACTCTGCGGATCATCAGATCATCAGTTGAGAGAGTGTCCCAAGTCTGCGGGACGGACAGCTCAGGGAGCAGGAGCTAGGGCTCTGGCAGGGCAACAGAGAGGACCATCATTGTAGACTCAGCAACAGAGGTTCGTACAGCATCAGCAGCAGGCCAGGGGAGGCCAGCAAGGACGAGCTTACGCCATGACACTTGAGGATGCTCAGGCAGTAGGAGAGGTGCTTGCAGGTTCTGATCTTCTCGATTCCATTCTACCTTGTCTCATTGTACCTATCTTGAAATTCTATTCCATCTATTTCTATCTGTTTCCTCATTGTTAATAAGTTTGATCTGGTGTTTCATTATAATTTAATTTTCTTCTGAGATAAGTCGTATGGGCTAGGTCGTCTCGATTATGAGATTTTAGAATCCTTTAGGGTCATGCTAGCAGGCATAGTGAGGACATATAGTCGGATTATGGACGTATTTCTTGGGTTTGGGTATTTAAGGTTTTCGATGTCAAATGTACGACAATGCAAAAATTTTAAATACCATGATTCTAGAGGTATGTGCCTTAGTCGAGGACTCTGTGATTATCGTAGCCATGCTCACTAGCACGACGAAGATTCTGAGTATCATGATTTTAGACAGACGTATATGATTATCTAACGGTATGTTTGAGACTTTAATTGTGAGATGTTTGACCTAGAAGGACTACTACCATTTTAATTTCGAGGACGAAATTTTTATAAGGTGGGTAGGATTGTAACACCCAGTTTTCCAGAAGAGGGTAATTTTGAAATTTTATAATTATAAATATTATTTAATGATATTTATTTCATATTATGATTTTTAGTGATTTTTAATTATTTTTAAACTATTTAAATTCATGACTTGTGATTTTTGGTGATTTACTAGTGAACAGTAGAGACTGCCTACCCTAGAGCCTAGCCATGTGATTAGGATATTTTTGATATTTTTGGGGTAATTTAAATTTATTAGAATTTATTTGAATTTATGGGAATTTTTCGAAATTATTTTGTAATTGTTTGAATAAGGGTTGACTATGTTGACTTTGACTAGCTTTGACTTTGTGACCTAACCCTAGCTAAGTTGGACTTGACTAGATATGGGATCCTAGGTTAAGTTAAGTTAACCATACTCTAGTTAGGGAAACCAATTAGGAATATTGAGATTTGAATGGAAGGACTTTGACCACAAGTCATGACTTGTGATTTTTAAGTCATTGATTCATAGCTAAGCCCAAAGCCCATTAGTCAAGTGCCCAAACCCTAACCCTAACAATTTTGTCCAGCCAACTTATCCCACCTAGGGATTCCCCCACTATATAATCTCTCCTAAAATCTAGGGTTGCCTCTTTCTTAGGAAAAGCTCTAAGTTCAAGGAGGTTAGTTTCTATTGTATTTTAATTCCTAGAACTCCTTTCCTCTTCCTTTTTCTTTCTAATTTATTCCATTAGGTCCTAATATGACTATTCTTGCTGTTGCTAAGGTCTTATCTCAGTTTGATGTGATTTGAGTAGTTTGGGACATCAAGACAAGAGCTATTGATTGGGGATTTTTCTTGAAAGTTCAACAATAGGTAACTTTCTCATTTCTCCATAAAATTCCGTTTTGTCTTCATGATTAGGAAGCCCTAGGGGTCCCTTAAGTGTCTGTATTGGTGTTGTGTCAGGTTCCATAAGTTTGGTGTCCATTTGGACACGTATCAGGACTGTAGCCTAGGTGTTTGTCGAAATGCCACTGAGGGCATTTTGATTGCTTTTGTGCATTGTTTTTAAATAGGAAATTAGGTTTTGATATTGTTTAATGGATTCTGGTTGACTGAGGTGATGATTGTGTTGTGTCGGGTCGATTTGGATACGCGACACACACGTTTCTGCACGCACAGCAGTCCCCTGCTACTCGACCCAATTTTCGGACACGACAAGCCATGAGGACACGTAGAAATTGACACAGAGGAGGGGGCCATCACTGTCAGACCCCCCCCCCCCCCCGCGAGTTTCACGACACCTCGTGTCATATCGAGGACACGAGGACACGTGCACTTGTTTTACACTGCACAGTGCACGCACGCACAGAGCCAACTTCGCGTGCGTCGTGTCGCGCGGACACGACACTTAGACACCTCGTGTTTGCAGAGTGTGTAGCCCATCACTGGGCGAACACTAGGACACGAGCACGAGATGTGTCGTGTCCTGTGTCACGAGCACGAGACACTCGACCGCGTGCACGAAGCGGTCTGTAACTCACGTTTTTTGACACTGATACGCGTGTCGTATCACATGTAGACACGATGATGACACGTAACAGTGTGTCGATCATGTAGCCCTATATGTGGGCTACACGTGTGCATGACCACGAGACGTGTCGTGTCTCGTGGTGTGTCCACGAAGGTCGTGCACTGGTGCACGACACAGTGCTCTGCACACTGTCCAGTTTTACCCGATTTGGGTTTCCTTGAGTTTGACACGTCGTGTCGTGTCAAGATGGACACTCAGGCACCCTAGACACTAGAGGACACCTAAGGCTAGAGTTACCAACCTAGAAATTCGTGTTTTGATTTGGTTTTATGTGTTAAATCCTAATTACCCAAACTCCTGAACTGAGTATCAGGCTGAGTATTTCTAGATTTTGAATATTGAACTTTAACATTAAATTAAACCTAAAATTTTTACTGTTAATGTTTAGTTTTAGTCCCTAATACTATTCTCCTATGTGTAATATAGCTGTGGTTCAATTTTTGGGCTGTTTGGTGAGTATTTGAATTCGATTTGGGCTTGGGAATATTGAAACTGAAACTGGGTTCAGTTTCTTGACTGTTTTGAATACACTGATTTTCCTTCCTTTCCTATTTTCAGTAGCTGAACTAAAACTGTAAATTGTGTACTGATTGTGGGTGGTATGAATGGTTTTCCTTTCCCTTCTATTTCCTGAACTGTACACACATTCACCCTCCACAAACACATGTTCACTGTTACAATAAAAACACACACATACACAAAACAGAAAACCCACAGGCCTATGCTGTTACATATTGCACTGATTTTTATTACACACAAACACATTTACACCTAAGACTGAGAATTGACACACATGAGACACACACCATTCACACACACACATTACACTATCAACCCCTCACACACACACACAGGCCTCTACTTAAACACACACACCCTCCATGACATATCACCCTCCTCTCACACATTATAACTCACCTACCACTGTCACACAAAACTGAGAACTAAAAACACACACACACATTCATGACATGTAAACACACATATATAACATGATACCCTTAGCCCTCTCTATATCTCTATGTATATAGGTATATATGTATGTAGGTAAATATGCATAAATAGATACATGAATGAATGTAAAGTATGTATTCATGAACAATACAATGTGTGAATGAATGTAGGAATAGATAATGAATATAATGCATATAATGTATAATACAATGCATGTAATATATATAATGTGATATAGAATGATATGCAATGTAGGAAGGATGATGTAATGGGACTAGAATGCAATATATGATATATATATGCACATGAGATGTAGAAGGAATGAATGCATATGAAATATGAAATGTAATGTATATAACATATTCAGGGTATCTATAGATTTGTATATTGTAGTATGGTATATAGGTATAACTTGTACATGTCAACCTATGTAATGTGTGTTTTGATAGCTTAGTTGGCATTGTGTTGTGTTGTGTGCTAGCCTACGTTTAGTTAGGGTTGGCTAGACTTGGTTGACTGGTTTAGACTAGTATAGACTAGTTTAGCCTAATTTAGACTTGGTTGACCTAGTTTGACTTCTAGGGATGACCAGAGTTGACCAAGAGTTGACTTTGGCCTAGATTGACCTATAATCATATAGAATGCATAGTAGGACTTCATTATTCCATGTTGGACTTGTTGTGACTTGTGCTGTTCTGGTTAGGAGCCAGACACCACTCCTCGAACAGTACTTTCATATTGGATACTCAGATACCAGGCGAGTACATTCTCTGATCGTTTCATACTTGTCACGACTTATATTCTCGCTCTAGATTACTTTTACTTGATGCTATCACGTTATCATCACGGATTGGTACTATATGGATCTCTTCTTGGGATGTTATCCCCCTTAGCGGGCGCATCGGATACTTTATGACATGTGTTTCATGTACATCATGTATTCCTTGCTCTTGCGTTACTCATGTACACTCATGTTCTCTCATGTTCTTTCATGTACGCTCATGTGCTCTCATGTACGTTCATGTTTCCTCATGTATTTTCCTGTGTAACCAAAACATCATGTCCGTAACGTAACTTGAATAGATCCTTATGTATTGATTGTGGGTAGGGGTGAGTATAAATGGTCATGTGATTTACCCATCATGTACACTCTGTTACTTCCATGTTTTATCATGTACAACCTAAGCCAATTACATGCCATCTCGTACTCTACATCACTAGTCACTTACAGTTCTTACTTATCATGTATATATTTCCAGTTATCAAATATCTCTCATATTTTCATGTACATCTTCTTACAGCGTTTCATGTATCTTACTCTATTGCTTGCTTTATATTTCCTGACATGATATGAACTGCATGAGATGTACTGTACTCGCTCCTGTCCTGACTGGACCTGTTGAAAATATTACAGAGGACGAGGAGGAGGCCTGCATGGATACATACTACGGGGCAGCCTTAGATGACACCTGTGAGCTGGACCCTCAGGAGGACCCAGCTCCAGCTGAGGATATCACCCCGATTGTCTAGACTAGATTAGTTAGGCTTATCTTCTTTTATGTAGTCTGAGGCATGTTTTAGCTAGACTTTATTCTGAGTTCTGAGATGTATATATTCTTTCATGCAGTATCTGAGACCATGTACTTCTGGATATTGCTGGGATTATCTTAGACTACTTTTCATCTATTTATTTCCTTGAGTTCTATTTCACATCGTGCTATCTCTTCCTTAGTTGTGATTGAGTTTTACTGCTATGTCACCCCCATTCGGGGAGTATAAACTGCTTAGCATTATATTGTTAGATGTTGAGACTTAGGACAGCGTTCTTCCGCCGACACTGCGGCGTAGGCTGGACGTATCCACTTCTCGTGCGCTTACTCTAGGGTACGGATCGTGACAATATTTAATACACACATAGATATAACTTTATAATCTAATATAGGAATATACATATAGGCTATCTATGAGATATCCCACATACATATAGGATACATATATACATATACACGTATAAAGAGAGGGGGCACTCATGCACTCAAGTGTGTGTGTGTCACATGAATGCAAATGTGTGTGTGCGTGCATGAGACATACATGAGGGTGTATGCAATCCTGAAATAGTATGACAGTGCAAAAGTGTATGTGTAAGAGAGAGTAAAAGTGTGTGTGTGTATTAAAGAATGAGGGTGTGAGAGAGTGAACATGGTGTCAAGTGTGCATGCTAATATGTGTGAGTGAGTGAAGTGAGGCATGTGTGTGTGTGACTTGTGTGTGAGAGAGTACATGAATTCAAGAGTGTGAGATGGCTTCTGTGTGTGTGTGTAACTGGCAGTTGTGTATAAAAATCAGTGAGTGAGAGAGTGAAACAATAAATGGGAAAAACAGTGGCAATCCACCATGAAATCTGGACTTAACAGTTGACATTTAAGAAGGAAATCAGTGTGCATAAACTCAGTTCAGGTTTAGAGATTACAAACTCAGGTTTACAACATTGAAGAACCAACAATTTAGTTCACAATTGTTTTAAACAGTTAACAAATATTCAGTTAACAACCTAGACTCAAACCCAGTTTTCAGTCTTCATTTCAAATCATACCCAGGTTTATACAACATTGGAATCATTCCATAGTTCACAATAAAACCCAAAAATCAGTTTACAACAGTTAACAATTCCAGTTTAACAGCCTAGACTTCATTCTCAGTTTTCATGAGCCAAAACACATCCAATTAATCCCAAATTTTGACACACATTTCGGAATCACATAGGTGTACATATTAGAGGTTTAAAATCATGCAAATAACAGTTTATAATAGGTTAAAATTGATGCTAATTTTTATTTCAGAAATCTAGAAACAGGAAGAATAATGGACAGTTATATAGGATATCAGGAATTTGGGTAAATCGAGAATTGAGCATTTAATTTAAACTAAAACACAAATTCAGAGGTTGGTAATACAAGTATATATAGCGCACGTGTCCCTCAATATGTTTGTGTCCAAGCACGAGGACACAAACGTGTCAAAACAAATTAAACCACAAACAGTACAAAAGCTGTGAAATTCCTCGTACACGTGTTCACAGGGTTCGTGCACACGACACGACACGACACAGACCTCGTGGTCGTATCCCAGTGTCGACTAGGTCTAGGTCTAGGGCTAGGACACCCTGACACGTGTCCACGATATGCGTGCGTGCGATACGACACGCGTATCAGTGCTCGAAAATGACTGAACCCGGTTCAGTGTAAATTTGATGCACGCGTTCGTGCGTGTCCGACACGACACGTGAGGGTCTGAGACTCGACACATGTTGTGTCAGTCATGAGTACGACCTATGTGTCAAGTGTCGTGTGTTGACGTGACATGTCCAGTGAGTTGTGGCCCCCGAACAGCAGGGGATCAATCCTGTGCGTGCGTGTGTGTGGGCACCGCGTGTTCGCGTGTCCCTCGAGACCCGACACGACACGAAAACCTCACACAGACACTGATAACCCATAAGCAAGATCAAAACCCTAAATCCTATTCAAATAGTTTGCACAAAAGAATCGAAATGCCCTTTGAGGCATTCCGACAAACACTTATGAACAGTGACTGATACGTGTCCAATACGGACACGTACAGTGCTCAAAACCTAGGATTACCTATTCCTACAGCTAGGTTAGGCCTAGGGCTCCCTAGATGTGGAATAAAAATAGAATTTCATAGAGTATTAGGGAAGTTACCTATGGTTGCAAAATCCTCAAAAAAACCCCAATAGAGAATGGTTCTCCAAGCTTCAAAACTCCCTCAAATTGTCCCAAACCTGTGATGTGACTCCACAAACAGTAGAGGAACAGTATTTAGAGTGCTATGGAGGAAATCCCAAAGAAAATAGACATATATTGAATGATCTATGGAGAAAAGAAGTGTAGGCTCACCTTGTCTTGAGAAAAGAATGATAAACTATTAGAAGGAGGCTCAAATCCCCAAAATAATATTATATAGGGAAGGGGGACAAGCCTTGGCCGGCCACTAGGTTAGGTTAGGGTTTCTAGGTTACATCCTAGGGCTAGGAATGAATCTAGACTAATGGATGGCCTAGAACAAAGGGTTCTATCCTAGTCTTTTGCAAAAACACTTAACTTGACTAAACTTGACTTAAACCCTTAACTAAACCATCTAATTTTCAAAGTGGCTCACTAAGCTAGTTATGACCAATCTAGGTTAGGTCCAGTCTAGGTTAGGCTAACCAAAATCACAAGGCATTAATTAAATTAGTATTTAAATCAACCATTCAATTAAATTAATTAAAAATTCCTAATAATATATATTAAATTCAAATAAATTCTAATAAATTCAAATAACCCCAAAAATGACAAAAATATCCTCAAACTAGAAATGTGGTAGTGACAAATCTACCCTCCTTAAAAGAATTTTGTCCTCGAAATTGAAAGGCGAAATGCAACTGATGAGAAGGATAGAAAGTATACCTCAAGGTCCAAAAAGATATGGGTAACGCTCGCGCATCTCATCCTCCCGCTCCCAGGTAGACTCTCCTGGAGAATGATGCCTCCATGCGATGCGTACCAAGGGTATCACCTGGTTCCTCAGAACCTTCTCTCGTCGATCTAGAATCTCCACTGGCTGCTCTGGATAGCTGAGAGAAGGCCCAAACTCAATCTCCGAATGATCAAGTATATGGCTAGGGTCAGCCACGTACCGTCTCAACTGTGATACGTGGAATACGTTGTGGACCCCCACTAGTACAGGCGGCAAGTCTAGCATGTATGCCACGTCACCGACTCTCCCGCTGATAACGAAAGGGCCGATGAAGCGCGGGCTAAGCTTTCCGCCTCCACCGAAACGTATCGTACCACGAGTCGGAGATATCCTCAAGAAAACTTGGTCTCTGACCTCAAACTCCAAGGACCTCCGGTGGCTATCGGCCCAGTACCGATGTCTGTCCTGCGCCACGCAAAATCTGTCCCTGATGAGCTTCACCTTCTCGGCTGTGTCAACAACCATCTCTGGCCCCATAAAGCTCGCTCACCAACATCATCCCAAGATAAGGGTGTACGGCACCTATGTCCGTACAGAGCCTCGAAAGGTGACATCTCAATGCTGGCCTGGAAACTGTTATTGTAAGCAAACTCCACCAAATGAAGATGATCCTCCCAGGAACCTCCAAAGTCCAGGACGCACGTCCGTAGCATATCCTCAAGTTTCTGAATAGTCCGATCCGACTGTCCGTCCGTCTGGGGGTGGTATGCAGTACTAAACTTGAGCTGAGTGCCCAAGCTAGTCTGCAGACTCCTCCAGAAATAGAAAGTAAAGCGACTATCCCGATCTGAGACGATGCTGACCGGAACCCCATGAATCCTGACTATCTGCCGTATATACATCTCCGCCAGCCTCTCTGTAGACGTACCCACCTTGAATGGCAAGAAGTGGGCCGATTTGGTCAACCTGTCAACGATGACCCAAATCGTGTCTTTTCCTCCTGGTGTACGCGGCAATCCTGATACGAAGTCCATAGTGATATGCTCCCATTTCCACTCGGGAATGGGCAGCGGCTGCAATAATCCACCGGGCCTCTGCCTCTCTACCTTGACCTGCTGACAGACCAAGCACCTAGCCACGAAGCGAGCCACCTCCCGCTTCATCCCGGACCACCAAACATGCTCCCTCAGATCTTGGTACATCTTGTTGGCACCCGGGTGTATAGAGTACTGAGATCTATGGGCCTCCTGTATAACCTGCTCCCTGAGATCTCCGCTGGACACACATAATCTGGAACCGTGCCTCAAGGCACCATCCTCTGCAAGAGAAAACTCGCCCTCCAGTAATCCTACTCGAACCTACTCTCGGAAACACCGCAGAGCAATATCCTCAAACTGTGCTATCTTGATCCTCTTCGCTAAGTCTGACTGAATCTGCATGCCCCACATCTGCATCTACACTCCGGGCACGATCACCTCAATCCCAAGGCTCTCTAAGTCTGCAAGCAAATGTCGATCCATGGTCAAACACATGGCTGTCGGATACCTACTCAAGGCATCGGCAACCACGTTGGCCTTCCCTGGGTGATACTGGAGTAGGATGTCAAAGTCCTTCATCAACTCTAGCCATCTGCGCTGTCTCATGTTCAACTCCTTCTGAGTGAACACATACTTTAAGCTCTTGTGATCTGTGAAGATCTCCACCCTCTCTCCATACAGATAATGCTTCCACAACTTCAGAGCAAATATCACTGCTGCCAGCTCCAGGTCATGGGTAGGGTAGTTCTTCTCATGGGGACGTAACTGTCTGGAAGCATAGGCAATCACCTTCCCATGCTGCTACAAGACGCAACCCAGCCCATTTCCTGAAGCATCACTATAAATAGTGAATCCACCTGATCCTGAAGGCAATGTCAGAATCGGAGCTGTCGTAAGCCGCTTCTTCAACTCATCAAAAGCTGCCTGACACTCCTCTGACCAAACGAACTCAGCATCCTTCCGGGTCAACCGAGTCAACGGTTCTACAACCAGGGAGAAATCCTGCACAAATCTCCGATAATATCCTGCCAGCCCCAGGAAACTCCTGATCTCTGTAACTGAAGTCGGCGCTACCCATGCCTCAACTGCTACAATCTTCTTGGGGTCAACTGAGATACCATCTCCAGTCACCACATGCCCCAAAAAGTCCACCCGGTCCAAGAAGAACTCACACTTGGAGAGCTTTCCGTAAAGCTGCTCCTTCCTGAGAGTCTCCAGCACGATCCTCAAATGCTCCTCGTACTCCTCCTCAGTCTTGGAATATACCAAGATGTCGTCAATGAACACCACCACAAACGATCCAGGTACTGGTGGAACACCTTGTTCATAAGGTTCATAAACACTGCTGGTGCATTGGTTAGCCCAAACGGCATAACCAAAAACTCAAACTGCCCGTACCGCGTCCTGAAAGCAGTCTTGGGAATATCCTCCCTCTTCACCTTCACCTGGTGATATCCCAACCTCAGATCAATCTTGGAAAATACCCGAACTCTGCTCAACTGGTCAAAAAGATCGTCGATCCGCGGCAGTGGATATTTGTTCTTGATCGTGAGGTTGTTGAGTGCCCTGTAGTCAATACACATCCGTACTGACCCATCCTTCTTCGGCACGAACAACACTGGTGCACCCCATGGCGACGAACTCGAGCGGATGAACCCTTGTCCTGTAGCTCATCCACCTGCTTCTTCAGCTCCACCAGCTCACTGTTGTTCACCCGATAGACATGCTGAGAGATGGGCTCCGCTCCTGGAACCAAGTCTATCGAGAACTCTATGTCTCTGTCTGGTGGCAATCCTGGCAACTCCTCTGGGAAAACATCCATATACTCTGCTATCAAGGGGTGTGGAATCGCCTGCTCCTCGACCGAGACTCCACAGAAGACTCCACTGCTCTGTTCTGCCTGACGTCTGGAGTACTCGAACTCTGGCTCCCCCGGCGCTCTGAAGAGAACTCTATCCCCTCTGAAATCAATGCTGGCGTGGTGCCTGTTCAACCAATCCATGCCTAGTACTATATCGTAGTTCGGCAGTGGCGTTACGAGCAGGCTCACCTCCAACTCACGGCCTCCCAAAACTACTCTCCGACCCTTACAAACATCACTCACGAGGATAATGCCACCCCCGGTCGTGATCTTGTAAGTCCTAGGCAACGATTCAGCTATGATACCGTGTCTAATCGTAAAAGATACTGATATGAAGCTATGCGAAGCACCGGAATCGAATAATACAAAAGCTGGACTGGAGTCGAGAAGGATCGAACCTGCAATCAGCTCTCCTATCGCCTCTGCATCTCCAGCAGCCATGGCGAAAGCTCGCCCCTGCTGGCCTCCCCTGGCCTGCTGCCGGTCCATGAACTACTGGAAGTATGCGAACATCTGCGCTGTATCCACGTATCCTGTAGGCGACGGCTGCTGGAAGGGCTCCTCTGCGATGAATGGGTCCTGCCTCCGAGCCGGTGGAAGCATACCCCCTGCTGCTGCTGCCGAGGTCTCAATACGAGCAGAGGTGGCAGGAGCTGCAGTCCCCTGGTACTGCTGTACTGGCTGAGAGGTAGCAGTCCCCTCTATAGCATCCCCATGAATGGTACGCTGCGATCGAGTCTCTACCATCCTGAAGATAGACAAACAAGAGTATCAATTTCTGAGAAAGAAGCGATATAACAAAGGCGGACAACTATAATTCAAAGGATCAGCTGACAATAAGGATTTAGATGGCAATAAAAGAATTTTTTTCCTAAAGTGATTGAGTAGCTTAAAAATTAATGTCCTATATCCTATTGCAGGCTGTAGTGATACTCTAATTCGAATACTACTACACTTCTAGTCTTGACCTACATGGGCTACCACTAAAAATGTGTCATGACCCGCACCCTAGAGTAAGGACACGAGACGTGGGTACGTCCAGCCTACGCCGCAGTGTCGGCAGTAGAACGTTGTCCTAGGTCAACATACATCTAACAATATAACTCTAAACAGTTTATACTCCCCGAATGGGGGTGACATAGCAGTAAATGAACTCAATCACAACTAAGGAAGAGATAGCACGATAAATATAGAACTCAAGAAAATATAGAAGATAAAGTAGTCTAAGATAATATCCCAGCAAATATCCAGAGTATAAATCCCAGCTACAGGATATGAAAGAATATATACAACTCCAAATCTCAGAAAAGAAATAAAGTCTAGCTAAACAGTCTCAAGACAACATAAAATAAGATAAGGCCTAACTAAGCTAGTCTAGGCAATGGGGGTGATGTCCTCAGCTAGAGCTGGGTCCTCCTGAGAGTCCAGCTCGCAAGTGTCGTCTAGGACAGCCCCGTAGAAGGTATCCACACAGGCCTCCTCCTCGTCCTCTGTAATATTTTCAATAGGTCCAGTCAGGACAGGAGCGAGTACAGTACATCTCAACAGTTCATAGCAGGTTAGAAAATATAATCATGCAGTAAAGTAAGATACAAGTACTGAAAGAAGTGCAGTATGTAAACAGAGAGAGAACTGTAATATAAATATCTACTATAAATAGAGACTAACAGTGGCTAGTGAGTCAGAGTACAATATAGACATATAAATGGCATAGGAGATTCTGATGCTACACTATGGAAAGATTCTGATGCTATACTACTTGGATAGTATTCACATGTCTAATTCTACTCTCCCATACCCCCAATCAATATACAAGGATCCAACCAGGTTATGTTATGATTCCATGCAAAGGCCCCCGAAGGGTGATACATGGATGTCCCATAAATGGGGATTCTAGGAGATTCTAGGATACCCAGTAAATGGGATAAGAGATTCTAGGAGACTCTGTGATCATAAGAGTATATGTCACAAGTGATCAAAGAACCAATGAAGCATAGTGATACGCCATGTAAGTAAAACGCACAGAACATGTAGTACCCGATGCTCCCTAAGGATAACATCTCAAGAAGGGATCCATATAGTACTATTTCGTGTGACCAACGTGACAGTAACAAGTAAAGTAATTTAATGCAGGAAATAATTCTAAGCAGGATATGAAATGATCAGAGAATGTACTCGCCCGGTATCTGAGTGTCCAATATAAAAGTACTGTCCGAGGAGTGGTGTCTGGCTCCTAATCAGAACAGCACAAGTCACAACAAGTCCAGAATGGTAAAATGAAACACTACAATACATTCTACATGAATCTAGGTCAATTTAGACCAAAATCAACTCTTGGTCAACTCTGGTCAACCCTAGAAGTCAAACTAGGTCAACCAAGTCAAACCTAAGTCAAACTAGTCTAACTAGTCTATTCTAGGTCTAATAAACCATTCTAGGTTCTAACAAGACTAATCTAGGCTTACTAGGCAATATCATGCCCTAACAACCAAACCATAACATTATACACATAACAATATACCTATATTTAATACACACATAGATATAACTATATAATCTAATATAGGAATATATATATAGGCTATCTATGAGATATCCCACATACATATAGGATACATATATACATATACATGTATAAAGAGAGGGGGCACTCATGCACTCAAGTGTGTGTGTGTCACATGAATGCAAATATATGTGTGTGTGCATGAAGACATACATGAGGGTGTGTGCAATCCTGAAACAGTGTGACAGTGCAAGAGTGTATGTGTAAGAGAGAGTAAAAGTGTGTGTGTGTATTAAAGAGTGAGGGTGTGAGAGAGTGAACATGGTGTCAAGTGTGCATGCTAATGTGTGTGAGTGAGTGAAGTGAGGCATGTGTGTGTGTGACTTGTGTGTGAGAGAGTACAGGAATTCAAGAGTGTGAGATGGCTTGTGTGTGTGTGTAACATGGCAGTTGTGTATAAAAATCAGTGAGTGAGAGAGTGAAACAATGAATGGAAAAAACAGTGGCAATCCACCATAAAATTTGGACTTAACAGTTGACATTTAAGAAGGAAATCAGTGTGCTTAAACTCAGTTCAGGTTTAGAGATTACAAACTCAGGTTTACAACATTGAAGAACCAACAATTTAGTTCACAATTGTTTTAAACAGTTAACAGCCTAGACTCAAACCCAGTTTTCAGTCTTCATTTCAAATCATACCCAGGTTTATACAACGTTGGAATCATTCCATAGTTCACAATAAAACCCAAAAATCAGTTTACAACAGTTAGCAATTCCATTTTAACAGCCTAGACTTCATTCTCAGTTTTTATGAGCCAAAACACATCCAATTAATCCCAAATTTCGACACACATTTAGGAATCACATAGGTGTACATATTAGAGGTTTAAAATCATGCAAATAACAGTTTATAATAGGTAAAAATTGATGCTAAATTTCATTTCAGCAATCTGGAAACAGGAAGAATAATGGACAGTTATATAGGATATCAGGAATTTGGGTAAATCGAGAATTGAGCATTTAATTTAAACTAAAACACAAATTCAGAGGTTGGTAATACAAGTATATATAGCGCACGTGTCCCTCAATATGTTTGTGTCCAAGCACGAGGACACAAACGTGTCAAAACAAATTAAAACACAAACAGTACAAAAGCTGTGAAATTTCTCGTGCACGTGTTCATAGGGTTCGTGCACACGACACAACACAAACCTCGTGGTTGTGTCCCAGTGTCGACTAGGTCTAGGGCTAGGACACCCTGACACGTGCCAACGATACGCGTGCGTGCGATACGACACGCGTATCAGTGCTCGAAAATGACTGAACCCGGTTCAGTGTAAATTTGATACACGCGTTCGTGCGTGTCCGACACGACACGTGAGGGTCTGAGACTCGACACATGTTGTGTCAGTCATGAGTACGACCTATGTGTCAAGTGTCGCATGTTGACGTGACGTGTCTTGTGACTTGTGGCCCCCGAACAGCAGGGGATCAATCTAGTGCGTGCACGCGTGTGGGCACCGCGTGTCCGCGTGTCCCCCGAGACCCGACACGACACAAAAACCTCACACAGACACTGATAACCCATAAGCAAGATCAAAACCCTAAATCCTATTCAAATAGTTTGCACAAAAGAATCGAAATGCCCTTTGAGGCATTCCGACAAACACTTATGAATAGTGACTGATACGTGTCCAATACGGACACGTACAGTGCTCAAAACCTAGGATTACCTATTCCTACAGCTAGGTTAGGCCTAGGGCTCCCTAGATGTGGAATAGAAATAGAATTTCATGGAGTATTAGGGAAGTTACCTATGGTTGCAAAATCCTCAAAAAACCCCAATAGAGAATGGTTCTCCAAGCTTCAAAACTCCCTCAAATTATCCCAAACCTGTGATGTGACTCCACAAACAGTAGAGGAACAGTATTTAGAGTGCTATGGAGGAAATCCCAAAGAAAATAGACATATATTGAATGATCTATGGAGAAAAGAAGTGTAGGCTCACCTTGTCTTGAGAAAAGAATGATAAACTATTAAAAGGAGGCTCAAATCCCCAAAATGATATTATATAGGGAAGGGGGACAAGCCTTGGCTGGCCACTAGGTTAGGTTAGGGTTTCTAGGTTACATCCTAGGGCTAGGAATGAATCTAGACTAATGGATGGACTAGAACAAAGGGTTCTATCCTAGTCTTTTGCAAAAACACTTAACTTGACTAAACTTGACTTAAACCCTTAACTAAACCATCTAATTTTCAAAGTGGCTCACTAAGCTAGTTATGACCAATCTAGGTTAGGTCCAATCTAGGTTAGGCTAACCAAAATCACAAGGCATTAATTAAATTAGTATTTAAATCAACCATTCAATTAAATTATTTAAAAATTCCTAATAATATATATTAAATTCAAATAAATTCTAATAAATTCAAATAACCCCAAAATGACAAAAATACCCTCAAACTAGAAATGTGGTAGTGACAGGCCAGTATGGAGAAATAAAATATATATATATATATATATATATATATATATATGAAAAAAAATATATATATATATATATATATATATATATATATATATATATATATATATATATATATATATATATATATATATATATATATATAATATAAAAAAAAAATATATAATATATAAAGTCAAAATAAAAAAAAAATATATATATATATATATATATATATATATATATAATATAAAAAATATATATATATATATATAATATATATATATATAATATATATATATATATATATATATATATTTATTTATTTTATTTTTTTATATATATAAAGTCAAAATAGAACATAAAAGTCAAAATTGAAATTTATATCAACATAAAGACACACACGCCCCCACAAAAGCAGCAGCAGCAGCTGCGTTAAACCGAGCGCCCCCCCCCCCCCCCCCCCCTCCCGTTTCCTTATTTAACCGAACGAAACCCCCTTTATATATTTCGTTAGAGAGAGAGAGAATTTTTTTTATAAAACCCAAACCCTAGCCGTCACCCCCAAGCAAGCGTACTCCCCAACGTTGCCGTCGACCAACCCGCGGCCGTCCATCGCCGAAAAAAGCGCAACGAGCAGCCCACCCGCGCACGGAAGCTGTCAGCGAAGAGCCAACTTTGTAAATAGATTTCTCCTTCCTCGCTCAGTCTTTTTGCGAACCACTTAGTCAGGTATGATCCTAACATATACACCTTTAATTTTTTTCAAATAGTTCATGCCGATTCGCATCATGTGCGACGAAAAACGAGTTCAAAAATCAAGAAAAAACTCGATTTTCTGGGTTTAGAAACTGTCCCGAAACCCCAACTTTGTGGCCGATTTGCGACCAGCGTGTTTCTAGTTTTCAAAATCGGTTTAAAGAGAGATGTAGACAACCTATAGAGCTTTAAAACCCTTTTTGTAGAATTAAATTTCATGCACTATACAAAAAGTTATTGGATGGTGAAGTTGGAGAAAAAACTGATTTTCAAAACTGAATTTTTAGAAAAATTGTCCCGATACGCCGTTCATCCCGTCAATCCGGGCGGCGTGGTCGCGATCGGTAAGTATCAAAAGGTGCGTAACGACTTCGTGGACGTGTGGACTTTGACGGAATTCAAATCGGTCGCATGTGCGCGACGAATTTGATACGTATCCATCAAAATTCACTGTATCGACCTTTTTGCAAATTTATCAATTACTTTGTGCACGCACGTCATATCAAGACAAAACTTGCGCCAACAGGACCGTATCATTGTTCTGGTCCTGTATGCCAAGTTTGGTCCGATTCTAAGAAGGTCGACCGGAACGCTATTTTGGCGGGCCCGCGACCCGATCCAACGGGGGAATTTGTGCACGGCCCACCGGAATCCAACTTTGGACATACGGTTGAGTTCGTCTCGTCAAACCAGACCTGTAGATATTTAGTTTGATGACTTTAGAGACCGTAGGCTCTGACACATTTTTCAGTGCAAAGTGGGTCCAACGGCGGACACTATTTTGACCCGAAAATTATCGTTTTGCCCTGTGTCCAGAATTGGACTTATGGATAGGCGTTTCTAGCTAATTTGATCATTCTGATAACGTTGGTAATGTCTGTTTCAGCATTAGGAGACAGTTGTGCGAGTTGACCGTTCGTGGCTCATTAGAGTGGGTTGTAGTAGCTCAGGACAACAGGCAAGTAAATTATCTGATAGTTTTCATTACTTTGATATCTACTATATCCGATTCAGTTGTAGTGTTATACATGATTCTCGACACGAGGATACACGGAATAGTATACATTGAACCTCTTCATGAGATGTCATTCCCGGTTTACCTGGTATATGAGTACGTTGTTCGATATTGTTTCCTGTACTTGTATAGACACCGATTTGGGAGTGGGCTGGCCCCCTGCTCTTCGAATCCCGTGTCATGACCTGTCATGTCTGGATTCATTATACTACTCGGGGATGGAGAGTTATTAGAGGTTATGTGATCATTACCCCTACTTGTTTATTACTTGTGCATAGCTCCACCCTCACCACACGTAGGGTGTAGCCTGTCACGACCCGCTCCCGAATAATCGGATACGAGTCGGACACGCCCAGTCTTTGTTGTTAGACACAACAAAGTAAGCTGTACCAATTTAGGGAAACTAACCAGATAAATATGAACATGTATGAAATCACAGCATCTATAAATGTATCCCAGAATGATCACCATAATCCACAAATCCAGATATTATAATGTACCAGAAACAACAGGAATGAAAAGTGTTATGAACTCTAGAGTCAAAATCTAAAAGTAAAGCTAAGTAATCTAAACCTGAAGCCTCAAGCTAAGCCTCATCCTGCTCAGCTAAATCCTGGGCTCTGGCCCATAGAGTAGATCAATGTCCTGCAAGCATACCTGCAACATATCCTATTCAGGAGCGGAGCAAAGTACAATTCTAGGTAATGAACAAGACATCATGATATGAAAGTACAAGGAAACATGGAAAGTACAGGAAGAACAGGTAAAAAGTACATGAAAAATAGTGTAAAGTACATGAAAGAACATGAATGTAAGAACATGAAAGTACATGATATGTAAACACCTGAAGAACCTGATATCATAGAATCACAGGAAATAAGTACAAGGTAATCTTCTGAACATGTGTGTACTACATTTGAAATATAACTAAATATGTGACCGGCTAGGGTAAGCACATGAAAGCACCTGAAAGCACATGAAATGGTACGGCTTAGGACCCGCGTGCACGATGTGGGGTCTAAGCTAAACACACCTGAGTTGTTTCTTGGGTTTGGTCACATAAATAGTATATTTCCCCTCCCCAGGTACAAGTAATAAGAACAAGGAACATGAGCACCAGAAAGTACATGACGTGTTGTAATGTGTCAATCAAGAAAGCACAGGATATAATGAAATGCACAAGACCATAGAATGTACTTGCCTTGCTCCAGAAAAGTACGGGTGAAGATCGGGGCTAGATGTCCTCTTGTTATGAAATGATTTTACAAGTTGATTAATTTCCAATAATCAACAGCTAAGTATTCTAAATATCAATTGATTCAACTATCCATATGTCTTAGCCTAACTCTGTTAGTAATAAGCTTACCAATATATCAAAGAAATCTTTCTAATTTATGACACAACAATAATTCCATATCTATACTCAACTTAACCATATTAGGCAACTTATCTTTAACCTTAGATTATGTACTTGTTTATGAAAGTAATATTTTAAGAATCCTTTTAGCCAAAAGCAAAGAACTTCATAAACTCAGACTTACAAGCTTTCACAAATTACCTGGCTAACACTCTAAAAGTAGGTATAGTTGACAAAGGAACTCTATGAAATAGTGGCATCAGATTACCATAAATCCATAATTGGACTTTCCTAGCTCAGCTCAAAGCTCAGCCTAGACTGTCATGGCCTTAAATGCTACAGCCCATTATGGAACTAAGGCTCCATAATCTATACAGAAGTAGTAGCTAACTGATAGAACACAGGCTAAACAATGTGAGCTGCCTGCACCAACCAGTCAAGATGGACATAGCATATTTGTACTCACAATTTGAGTCCAACCCATACCAGCAACCTATGTGTCCACCAGTTCGCTATCTCACACACATTATTTAGAAACCCAGCCCAAACACATTCAAAATATACCAGTTGTTTCTACTACTACAGCAAGGCATCGTTTGATCTACCGAACCTCAGCAATTGCTCTAATACACAACCAGCCACAAGCTAATCACCCATTAAAATCACATGTACCAAAGGCTCACCCACACAAGCAAGGGTGTAAAATATTCAAATGAAAAGCTTCCTAACATAACCAAACCTCCCCAGAATATTTATATCATTCAGACCTATAATGTGAACACAACCTTCCTTAAAGTTGTACCAATTCAAGCATAACTCAATTATCTCAGGATTCCAAAATAAAATATACATAACTTTAGCAAAATATTAACTACAATATTATACAATTCTGTTGCAAACTAAAATCAGAAATAAGGTATGCAGGAATCGACACACACAAAATTTATATAGAAAAAAATCCCAGCTAGCAATTTAATCAATTCGAGACTCAACAATATATATATATATATACAACCAAATTGAATTATGAGTAGAAAAAAATATAGAGTCGACTGATACTAAAATCGATCATGAACCCTGCCCTGCCTAACTCCAAACCCAGATGAATTCCTGCACACGACCCTTCCATGAACACACACAGCGTTTGACACGATCTGCATCCGACAGTAATACGGAACACTTCTGTACACGATCCTAACGTGGGACACGAACACCTGAACTCACCCAATTCCAACCTCAGACTTGACCAATATTCTTATCAAAGCCAGAAACAAATTAATGTACTAATCGACACTAGAATTTAGACGGTTACCTGAAATTGGATCGACCTGGCCGCGGACACGTCTCCGAGTGTCCGATATGATTTTTTTCGCATCCTGCAGTTGTTCGAACTCGATCTTGCTTGCTGAAATCTCCAACCCATAATTGCTCCTCCGATCGGTCACTGACTCGACCAGGTGATCTCACCGGCCCGCCGTTGCTGATTTGATCGAGCGATCTGTCGATCGGCATAGATTTAAATAGCTCCCTGACTATCAAAACGGGGAATAAACATATATCAAAGGAAAAATCAAGAACTCACCAGATCTGAATCGATCACACAAGAGGAAGAAGAAGCCGGTCACACGATGAACGTCGGGGAGCACCATCACCGTCGCCGTCGGAACGTCACCGACCAGAGAAGGAATCGCCACTGGGAAGGCGAGCGCCCAGTCGTCGGAAGGATGCTCGACAAGAAGGACCAGCTGTCGACAACAAGACGAAGCCGCCGCGAGGTGCTCCGTCCGCCAGCACCGTGGGGGAAATCGATCTCCTAGCTGCGGTGGAGAACGTTGCCGATCGGAAGGAATGTTCGCCGGAAGGGGAGTCACGCAGCCGTGACGATCCAACTCGTCGCCGCGCCACCAAGCTGGCCCCGCCGCCGTCCGTCGAAGAGGAACGTAGCCTTCGCCAGAGAAGAACCCTGGTCGAGTGTCGCCGCTCGCCATTGTCGTCGCCATCAACATCTTCGTCGCCATCGTCGAGCTTCACCGTAGTCGGAGGTTGGAAGACCGCCGGAGTCGCCGAGGCTCCTTCTCGTCACCGCCGCCATGGAGAGCCGGAGGAGGAAATTAGGGCTCGAGAAGGAATTAGGGAACGAGAAGAACAGAAGAGTGAAAGAAAATAACTCTGCTCTCTCTCTCTCTCTCTCTCTCTCTTCAGATCTTTAAAAAAAAATTGGATGGGAATTTTACAAAAATCCCCTCCTGAGATAATCAATTGCAAAATGACCCCTCCGCTCAAAACTATTTATAAATGAGCCCTCTCCCTTTACAAATATTACAAGAATGATAAAAAATTCAGTTAAAACTTTTGGAAAAATTTTGGGGGGACCCCAAGTTGGTTATAACAACTTTTCAAATTTGAAAAAATTGCTCCAAATTATTTCCCTCTAAATATCAACCATCATATTTATTAATTAAAATAATTAAAAATTAACTATTATTTGAAACCTAACCAATCAATTGCTATTATTAAAATTAAATTTTATTTTTCTCTCAAAACTGGGAAGTGGAGTTACAAATCTCCCCCCTTAAAATAATTTCGTCCTCGAAATTCGAAGACCCCCAAAAATAAATCTCAGCAATCACAAAGATCCAAACAGCAGTCATTTATTGAAAATAGGATTTAAAAAGAAACATAGTACAATCAATTCAATCAAACAAAGTGGGATAGCGCTCCCGCATCTCGTCCTCGCGCTCCCATGTGGACCCTGCGGTAGAGTGGTGCCTCCACATGACTCGGACAAGCGGTACAGTCTGATTTCACAATTGCTTCTCCCTCTGATCAAAGATCTCCACTGGCTGCTCCTCGTAAGTCAAGCTCGGACCCACCTCTAACTCTGAGTAGTCCACCACATGGCTCAGGTCCGCAATATAGCGTCGAAGCTAAGACACGTGGAAAATATCATGTATTCCCTCCAAGCTGGCTGGAAGCGCTAGTCGATATGCCACCTCGCCAATCTGCGTCGTCACGTCGTAAGGCCCGATGAATCTAGGATTGAGCTTCCCGCCTCTGCCGAAACGAAAGATGCCTCTGGTCGGCGAGATCTTCAGGAATACTCTATCCCCAACTGCGAACTCCAGTGGCCGTCTGCTGCTTTCCGCCCAGGGCTTCTGCCGATCTCGTACAACTCTGCGACACTCTGAATCTTGGGACCAAGTACGATAATTACATACAAGAAGTTGGAATAACACGATCAAGAATCAAATAGGCACGAGATAGAAGGAAGTTTCGATTACAACTTAGGGAAGCAAAATCATAAAGACACAACTATTAAGTATGATCAAAAATTGATAGTTTAATACAGGTGGACTAAGACAAGTTAGGAAAATCATGGTCAGATAGACATGACTTAAGATCGAAGTTTTAGACAAGTCATAAATGAAGTACGAAATCACAATCTGGTAATATACATTTTTTTAAGGAAATTAATGATCCAACGATAAAATGCTAGAAGGAAAATTTAGCAAGGGTTGACTGAGAAGACGTACGCAAGACTCAGGAGGTACAGTATCAAATCAGGATAAGTGTGCAAGGATCTGTGTTTCTTGAAAACCAATAATCATATAAAAAGGAATATAGTTTCCATGGTGTCCGGGAACATATAGCTATTTAAAATTACTTTGCCTAGAATCCCTACCCCTCCAGTATATATCTAACTGCAGTAGACCTTCGGCTCCGTGACTCAAATAACAATATGTCACCGAATAATCTGTCAACCTTATCCATTTTCCAACAATCATTGACGAAGCAACCCAAGAGGTCAAGGTATGAAGAATATGACAAGTCTCAACAATGCTCGAAAACCTATGATTGTCTGAAATCACTTCAACTTAGAGTTCCTGCCTCGCCAGTGCGCTACTGGCTGCAGTGAACCCTCAGTCTCCATAATTCAGCTAACTGCAGCGCGCAACTGTCATGCCATAGTAGGTCATCGAATAGCCTCTCGACTTTATCGCTAGGAATTTCAAAAGAGTTCCAAGGAATTCAAAATGAGTTTCAATAGTCCAAGTCACGGAAATAGTGAAGTTACCTGACTGTTAGAATACAAGGATTTATTAGGTACTAAGAGACGACAAGGGACCCCATCGGTGAGTACAAAAGGGCAGCCAGGGAGATTTAAAATTTCAGACAGGACGAAGTTTCAAATTATGACGGAATATCAACTGATATCTGGAATGGTAACAAGATTCCATATATGGGACATTATCCCGAAAGGATAACAGAGTCCCGAAGGATGAACTGAGGCAAGGTACTAGATATGAGACAAGTTTCAAAATAAGAAATAAAATCCCGTACTGGAAACAAGGTTCAACAACATCTCAATTAGCAACGAAACCTCAGACAAAATTTCGAAGGGAAAACAACCTCCCGGAGGATACAAGGTCTCAATTAGAGAACCAATATCAACAAGGTCGTGGTTAGGAAATAAAATCTCGACTAGAAAATCTTGACGAGGAAACAAGGTTTAGAATAGTGACTAGAAAACATGTTCTAATAGGAGACAAGGTATTGGACTATAAACATGAAACAAGCGAATCTCAACAACAACAAAATCATAAATAGAAAACAAGTCCCGAATAAAGTCAAGAATAAAAAAAATAGAATCTCAAATAAGCATCAATAGAAGCGAAGGTTCAAACAAGGTTTCAGAATGATATTTCAAGTAGGAATAATTCTGGAATAGTACAAGTTCGATTAGCAAACAGAATATCAATAAACGAGTAGGAACAAGTATCCATGAAACAAGCTAAATCTTGGATAGGAGACAAGATCGAAACAAAATAGTGGACCAACAACTCTCGACTAGAAAATCAAAGTCATGAATGAGGAAACAAGTCTCGAATAGGAAATAAAATCTTCAAAAACCCTCAAAGGTATTTGCAACAATGTCTGCATAGGACGGAGCTTAAACAAGTTTCGAATGAGGAACATGATTTCGAAATGAAATCTCGAGAAACGATTAAATATCAATTAACACGAAGTTTAATAAATGAACAAAATTTACAAATAGGAGCCATCACTCGGAAACACGGTCAGGAATGATGAATATGCAAACGATATCAATTAATGGATTTCAAACAATTATCGATTTGGGGATCTGAAATAAGTTTATCGAAGTAGGAAACAATATCTCGAAGTAAGTTTCGACATCAACCAAGATTTCAAACAAGAAGTTCAAGAAATGATCTAGGTGCTAAGAGGATTCTAAAGAGAGACTGGATTGCTAATCAAGATACATGGTTTTCCCAACCATGCAAAAGAAATCTTCTGTCTTCAATCTGTCTTCAGTATTTCCTCCGGGACTGAAATCACTTCAATCTTCTTCATTGTCCTGACGTAGACTGGTCCATGCGGTAATGCTCCATATAGCTGCTGAATTTGGAGAGACGGGTCCTTCTGCTGCGGTCCTGGTGCTCCTCGTGCTTGTCCTTGGACAGTGTGATCAACGGTCTCCAGCAGTCCTTGACTTGGTGGACTGGTGATTAGCAGTACAAGCATAGCCTTCATCTTTCGTGGCACTCTTTGTGGTGATGTCCTGACGACGGAAGAAATTGTAAGTGGTCGTCGTCTGAATCTGAGTCTGGATCTTCCGCTGGAGCTGAAGCACAAAACCTCTGATAGAAATATACGTCTGCTGGCGCACTGGCTGTTGAGACCTGCTCTCGATGATGCGACTGGTGGTGTGACCAAAGAAACGCCGGCTGAGTGTTGCGATGCTTTACGGATCCATAGTAGCTGCTATCTCCGTCATAAGTCTTCATGTCTTTCATAAGCTTCAACTTCAGGTCTCATTCTATTGTCAGTGCTATATTCTGGATCTTCTAGCTGGTGGCACCAATCTCTGGAGAAGTCAGGTCCTCAGGGACTAGGATGATTTTCAGTGGCTACTCCAGGTTCTCGATCTGCTCCTTGGTGCAAGATATGCGCTCTGTGTCGGAAAGTCCAAGGATACGAAGAAATCAGAAGTCATTCCTAGCTCGGAGTGTGTATCCACAAGTCTGACTTGGAAAGGATGGCCTGCTCCCTCTGGGTGTCAAGGAACTCTTGAAACGTCTTCGTCAACTGCGTACTACCCATGGGGATAGTAGAATGATAGAAGGTAGTGGAAGCTCGAAACTCTCAAGTGTAGATGGATTGACTGTTCCGATGTTGCGTACTTTTGAACTATCTGCAAAACAGAAAACTGTTAAAAGAACCTAGACCTACATACAACAAGTGTTTATAGAATATTAAAATACCTGATACACCTGATATACCCTTATTTTCGGATTTTTCCTATGCTGTGATCAAGTTTTCCTAGTATAATCAAGTCCCCCAATAGTACGCTAAGTCCTAGGTACCATTAGGATGGACCTGCATGGGCCACCACTAAAAACATGTCACGACCCGCTCCCGAATAATCGGATACGAGTCGGACACGCCCAGCCTTTGTTGTTAGACACAACAAAGTAAGCTGTACCAATCTAGGGAAACTAACCAGATAAATATGAACATGTATGAAATCACAGCATCTATAAATGTATCCCAGAATGATCACCATAATCCACAAATCCAGATATCATAATGTACCAGAAATAACAGGAATGAAAAGTGTTATGAACTCTAGAGTCAAAATCTAAAAGTAAAGCTAAGTAATCTAAACCTGAAGCCTCAAGCTAAGCCTCATCCTGCTCAGCTAAATCCTGGGCTCTGGCCCATAGAGTAGATCAATGTCCTGCAAGCATACCTGCAACATATCCAATTCAGGAGCGGAGCAAAGTACAATTCTAGGTAATGAACAAGACATCATGATATGAAAGTATAAGGGAACATGGAAAGTACAGGAAGAACAGGTAAAAAGTACATGAAAAATAGTGTAAAGTACATGAAAGAACATGAATGTAAGAACATGAAAGTACATGATATGTAAACACCTGAAGAACCTGATATCATGGAATCACAGGAAATAAGTACAAGGTAATCTTCTGAACATGTGTGTACTACATTTGAAATATAACTAAATATGTGACCGGCTAGGGTAAGCACATGAAAGCACCTGAAAGCACATGAAATGGTACGGCTTAGGACCCGCGTGCACGATGCGGGGTCTAAGCTAAACACACCTGAGTTGTTTCTTGGGTTTGGTCACATAAATAGTATATTTCCCCTCCCCAGGTACAAGTAATAAAAACAAGGAACATGAGCACCAAAAAGTACATGACGTGTTGTAATGTGTCAATCAAGAAAGCACAGGATATAATGAAATGCACAAGACCATAGAATGTACTTGCCTTGCTCCAAAAAAGTACGGGCGAAGATCGGGGCTAGATGTCCTCCTGTTATGAAATGATTTTACAAGTTGATTAATTTCCAATAATCAACAGCTAAGTATTCTAAATATCAATTGATTCAACTATCCCTATGTCTTAGCCTAACTCTGTTAGTAATAAGCTTACCAATATATATCAAAGAAATCTTCCTAATTTATGACACAACAATAATTCCATATCTATACTCAACTTAACCATATTAGGCAACTTATCTTTAACCTTAGATTATGTACTTGTTTATGAAAGTAATATTTTAAGAATCCTTTTAGCCAAAAGCAAAGAACTTCATAAACTCAGACTTACAAGCTTTCACAAATTACTTGGCTAACACTCTAAAAGTAGGTATAGTTGACAAAGGAACTCTATGAAATAGTGGCATCAGATTACCATAAATCCATAATTGGACTTTCCTAGCTCAGCTCAAAGCTCAGCCTAGACTGTCATGGCCTCAAATGCTGCAGCCCATTATGGAACTAAGGCTCCATAATCTATACAGAAGTAGTAGCTAACTGATAGAACACAGGCTAAACAATGTGAGCTGCCTGCACCAACCAGTCAAGATGGACATAGCATATTTGTACTCATAATTTGAGTCCAACCCATACCAGCAACCTATGTGTCCACCAGTTCGCTATCTCACACACATTATTTAGAAACCCAGCCCAAACACATTCAAAATATACCAGTAGTTTCTACTACTGCAGCAAGGCATCGTTTGATCTATCGAACCTCAGCAATTGCTCTAATACACAACCAGCCACAAGCTAATCACCCATTGAAATCACATGTACCAAAGGCTCACCCACACAAGCAAGGGTATAAAATATTCAAATGAAAAGCTTCCTAACACAACCAAACCTCCCCAGAATATTTATATCATTCAGACCTATAATGTGAACACAACCTTCCTTAAAGTTGTACCAATTCAAGCATAACTCAATTATCTCAGGATTCCAAAATAAAATATACATAACTTTAGCAAAATATTAACTACAATATTATACAATTCTGTTGCAAACTAAAATCAGAAATAAGGTATGCAGGAATCGACACACACAAAATTTATATAGAAAAAAATCCCAGCTAGCAATTTAATCAATTCGAGACTCAACAATATATATATATACAACCAAATTGAATTATGAGTAGAAAAAAATATAGAGTCGACTGATACTAAAATCGATCATGAACCATGCCCTGCCTAACTCCAAACCCAGATGAATTCCTGCACACGACCCTTCCATGAACACACACAGCGTTTGACACGATCTGCATCCGACAGTAATACGGAATACTTCTGTACACGATCCTAACGTGGGACACGAACACCTGAACTCACCCAATTCCAACCTCAGACTTGACCAATATTCTTATCAAAGCCAGAAACAAATTAATGTACTAATCGACACTAGAATTTAGACGGTTACCTGAAATTGGATCGACCTGGCCGTGGACACGTCTCCGAGTGTCCGATATGATTTTTTCGCATCCTGCAGTGGTTCGAACTCGATCTTGCTTGCTGAAATCTCCAACCCACAATTGCTCCTCCGATCGGTCACTGACTCGACCAGGTGATCTCACCGGCCCGCCGTTGCTGATTTGATCGAGCGATCTGTCGATCGGCATAGATTTAAATAGCTCCCTGACTATCGAAACGGGGAATAAACATATATCAAAGGAAAAATCAAGAACTCACCAGATCTGAATCGATCACACAAGAGGAAGAAGAAGCCGGTCACTCGATGAACGTCGGGGAGCACCATCACCGTCGTCGTCGGAACGTCACCGACCAGAGAAGGAATCGCCACTGGGAAGGCGAGCGCCCAGTCGTCGGAAGGATGCTCGACAAGAAGGACCAGCTGTCGACAACAAGACGAAGCCGCTGCGAGGTGCTCCGTCCGCCAGCACCGTGGGGGAAATCGATCTCCTAGCTGCGGTGGAGAACGTTGCCGATCGGAAGGAATGTTCGCCGGAAGGGGAGTCAACAAAAAAAATATATATATATATATATAAATATATATTTAAAAATATATATATATATATATATAAATATATATATATATATATATATATATATATATATATATATATATATATATATATGTAAATATATATATATATATATATATATATATATATATATATATATATATATATATATATATATAAACAGTATATATAAAATATATAACAGTATAATATATAATATACATAATCATATACATATATATACATACAATTATACATAATATATATATATATATATATATATATATATATATATATATATATATATATATATATATATATATATATACATAAATGTACATAAAACAAATAAAAACCCAAAAAAATAACAAAACTCAGCCGGGGGGTTCGAACCCTGGCCTCAGTAAGAGGGGCAGCACTGAGCTCCACTCGACTGACCATTGGGTCAGCTCGAGATTGCTGTCAGGATTGGGTTCCACAAAAACATAAATCAATCCAACAGCATTAAGCCCAAACCCGTTAACAACTAAACCCATTAATTACGTATTTGTGTCCGGACAGTTAGGAACACGAGCAAGCTAGGTTCGATACGCGTCCTGTGTCCGTGGTTAGCACGACACGCACGACACGAATTTGTCGTGTCCGAGCACACTAGCGAACTCCTCGTGCTTAGGCGAGTCCAGTGATGCAAACATGAGACACGGAGCGACACGAGAGATGAAATGACACGTACGTGTCCGGTCGAGCGGGCTATTGAGGCTACTGTACGACGGTGGAGGCATCGGGGTCGACGGAGAAAAGTGGCGTTGAGTTCGTCTCGTCGTGGCGAACAAGATGGCGGTGGTGCGCGGCTACGGCGATGGCTGGAACGGCGGCGACAGCAGATCTAGGGTTCCGGCGAGTTCGACGGAAAAGATTGGCTAGGGCGGTGGCTGTGGTCGTCAGGGAGATCAGGAATAGAGTTAGGGGTTCGGTCGGGGGGACTTTATAGGCTAGGATTTGGGGATTAGATTAGGGTTTCGTTTAGGGTTTTAGGTTTTAGGGTTAGGATTACGGCGAAGTCGGTCGGGAAGACGACAAACCGAAGGCGGTGGTCGTCGATGGTCATTTTGTAGAAAAACCCCTGTAGTTACATAATTTACAGAAAACCCCACCGCCTTACTAAATGTAAATTTCTAATTTGCAAATCCTATCCCGCCGTGTTCTGTACAAATTTTAATTTGCACAGACAATTCAAAAATTGCAAACCGACTTAAAAATAATCTGAATAATTATAAACTGCTATAAAATAATTTAAACAATTACAAAACTAATTTTGAAAATTGTAAAATGATATTTTAGCCCTTTAAAACTATTTAAAAATTCTAGAAAATTTCTAAAAATCATAATAAATTATTTTAAGGCTAAAGTACTCATTTGTAGTTTTAAAAACCCTAATTTAAAAATAAATTAATTTAAGGGGCTCATAATTCCACCTGTAGCATGAGACCCAGTCTCTTTGTAGTTTCAAACTACCCAGCATGAAGCCTTTCGCTTCCTTGCGATGTTATGCCGTCGTAACATAGCTTGCAAAGTCGAGGCAATGCCTCATGTGGTATCATCCACTGTAACATGAGAACCAGCCTCTTTGTAGTGCTGCCTACCACTCTTCATTGTACAGCATTAGTCCCTCTTTCCTATGTACGGTGCTACGCCACTGTAACTTGGCCTGAAGCCGAGGCTTTACCCTCACAAGGTACCTCATATGGCATCACCCAAATGTAGCATGGAGTACTACGCTCCTTTGTAGTGCTGTGCTACTCGTGCTTCCTGTAAAGCATGCCAGACATCCCAGATGCCTGAGAACTCATTAAGGCTTCCAAGCCATCCTCCCACAGGACTTTGTTCTTTGTAAAGAACAATCAGTAGACAACAGTGGTTCTGGGTTCACAATCCCGCAACATCCCAAAGGATTTGTTCACTGTTCATGATATTCTTCCAGTCAATGGTCCTTCCTTAAACTAAAAGTTAGATGCCTAGTAGATTTCTCTTTGAACTAATAGCATAAAATTTTATAGTAGAATTGCAAAGACATAATATCACAGTGTCTTCAAGCCCATCTTACTTGCTATGTCTTCAACCAGCTGGCGCTTGAGACCTTTGGTGAACGGATCTGCAAGATTCTTCTGACTCCGAACATCCACTACGGAAATGACTCATCTTTTAATAAGACCATTTACCGTCTTGTACCTTAGGTGCACAGTCCTCTTCTTCCCAATAAAGAGGTCATTTGATGCCACCGCTGCAATTGTCTAGATGTCGCAGTATATCAGTACCGTCGGTATCTGCACACCAACCATTGGAAGATCATATATGAGCTCTCAAAGCCATTCTGTTTCATCTGCTGCAGCCGCCAGTGCATAGAACTCAGACTCCATAGAAGAGTGAGACAACATAGTCTACTTCTTCGACTTCCACGATATAGCAGCTCCATCCATGAAAAAAAATATCCTCATGTGGACCTCTCACTCTCTACTTCTGAGCACCAGCTTACTTCGCTGAAGCCTTCCACTACTTTTGGATCTCCGCAGTAGTACAGTGCATACTTCTGAGTCCTTTTGAGGTATCTCAGAACCCTCTTCACAGCTTTCCTGTTCTCCACACCTGGATTGCTCGTGAACCGACTCAGCATTCCCACGACAAAAGCTATGTCAGGCCTTGTGGCAGTAGTTGCATACATCAAACTCTCGATGACGCTAGAGTACTCCAACTGCCTGACGCTTTTCCTTGGATTTGGCTTCAGCTTCTTGTCACACCTATAACGTGTATCGATTCTTGGAAGATCTTGATACCCATAGCGTGTGAGCATCTTCTCAATATAATGAGACTGTGACAATGCCACTCCAGTTTCCATCCGGATGATCTTTATCTCCAGGATAACATCAGCTTTCCCTAAGTCCTTCATGCTGAACTTAGATGAGAGAAACTTCTTTGTCTCAGTGACACTTTCTAAATCTGTACCCAAGATCAGCATGGCGTCCACATACAGACAAACGACAACTCCTCTTCCATCAGCAAACTTTGTGTACATACACTTGTCCGTCTCGTTGACCCTGTAGTCGTTTGATCTTATGACTATATCAAACTTCTCATGCCACATCTTGGGAGCTTGCTTCAGACCATACAGAGATTTTACCAACTTGCAGACTTTGTCTTTGAGGCCCTTGACGACGAATCCTTCTGGTTATTGCATGTAGATCTCTTCGGTCAATTCACCATTCAGAAAAGCGGTCTTAACATCCATCTGATGGATTACCAGCTTGTGAATTGTGCTCAGAGCAATCAACATCCTGATGGTCGTCATCCGAGCTACTGGAGCATATGTGTCGAAATAATCGATCCCCTATTTCTGAGAAAATCTCTTGGAAACTAATCTTGCCTTAAACTTGTCAACAGTTCCATCGGCCTTCATCTTCTTCTTGAAGATCCACTTACATCTGATTGGTTTTGCCCTTCAGGCAGATCGACCAACACCCATGTATTGTTGGAGGTTATCGAGTCGTACTCATCATTAATAGCCTCCTTCCAGAAGATAGCATCTCTGGTCTTCATCGTCTCATCATAGGTAAGCGGATCTACTTCCACATGATAGGTGATAAAATCCTCTCCGAAGTCCTTCTATCTTCTCACTCGCTTAGATACAGGTTCTACGAGTTCTGGTTCAATAGTTGTTCTTGCAGCAGCAACATCTTCTTGGACTACCTCTTCGTAAGGAACATGAGCCTCCTGTGCACTCACATTATTCTTCAAAATGTCCACAAGAATAATGTTCGTGTGCCTTGCAAACTTATCTTCAAAGAATTATGCATCGCAAGATTCAATGATATGATTTGACTCAGTACCAAGGAACCTCCAAGCATCACTCTTATCAGCATAACCCAGAAATATAGTCTTCATAGTCCTTGTTCCTAGCTTATGAATCTTCAAATCCGGAAGCTTTACGTACGCCAGACACCCCTACACTCGAATGACATTCAAGTTGGGTCTGACCTTGAACTAGAGTTCATGAGGAGTGACTTCCGAAGTAGCATGCGGCACTCTGTTCAATATGAACGTAGCCGTAAGCACTCCTTCACCCCAGAAGCAAGTTGGAAGACCCGCAGTCAACAGCATTGAGTTCATCATCTCTATTAACATTCTGTTCTTCCTTTCTGTAATACCATTTGATTGAGGGGAGTACGGAGCAGTTGTCTCGTTGATAATTCTATATTCTCTACAGAACGATGCAAATTCATGAGACCTATACTCGCTACCTCGATCACTTCTAAGTCTCTTGAGTTGTTGTCCGGTTTGACGCTCGGCTTCAACCTTGAAGTCCTTAAACTTCTCAAATGCTTCATCTTTAGACTTGAGCAGATAAACGAATGCGTACTTTGAGAAGTCGTCGATGAAAGTAATGAAATACTTCATCCCGACCTTTGTGGAGAACTGTTTAAAGTTACAGATGTCTAAGTGCACCAACTCCAGAAGATCTGTACTTCGATTTACCCCGCTTGAACGATTTTCTTGTGATCTTTGTCTGTGCACAGATCTTACACTTCTCCAACTCCTTACCCCCATATTTAGAGATAAGCCCTAGACTAGACATATTATTTATTATTTTTTACAATGAACATGTCCTAGTTTATTATGCCACAACTCAAGAAAATAACCAGAAGGAGAGACTGCATTCACTATCTCCATAGGAGTTACAAGTTGAAGTTTGAACATCCCTTCGGTATAGAAGGCCTTTCCGAAGTATGTTACTTTATAAGACATAACGACTTGACCAGCGTTAATATCCATCCTTAAGCCTGCGTTGCAGAGCAGGCTTCCGGAGACTAGGTTCTTGGCTATAACAGGTACGTGCTTCACGTTCTAAAGCGTCAATGACTTCTCTGAAGTCAGTTGCAATACTACCATCCTGATCCCGAGTACTTCAGCTTGTGTCTGGTTCGCCACCATAACCTTCTCAGAGACAGGTTGGTACGTGGTGAACCACTCCTTCTTTGAGCAAATATGACACGAGGTCCCAGTGTCTATCTACCAGTCCGTGTCAATCCCAGCTGAGTCAACCTGCACAATCATCGCAACAAAGTTAGCCTCACCTTGCTCCTTTTGTTTTGGTTTTTCTTTGCAGTCCCTCTTCCAGTGGCCTTTCTTGCCACAGTTGAAACAAGTCCCTGGTTCTTTGGACTTGGGCTTGAACTGAGTCGACTTCACCTTCAGATGGTGAATGTCTTTCTTCTTTTGGTAGAAAGCCTTCTGCTTTCCTTTGAAATTTTCTCCTTTCACCATGTTCGCCTTAGCCATCTGCATGGACAAGGCGTCCACTTTGAGTTGATCCCTCAACTCGTCTTCAATATGTATCCAGTGAAAGAAGCATTCCAGATCCACTTCCATCTTCTTATGGTGCATGTCCGCGATGAAGTTGCTCCACCCAGGTGGGAGCTTGGTGACAATACCTCCGATGACAAAAGCATCGACCAAGGGCATGCCGTCATCCGCCAGCTTCTGACGTAACTTGACGAACTCCTTGACTTGAGGCAACATGGTTTTGTCGTCCTCAAACCGCATCCTCCAGACCTTTTCGGTCACGTGGATCTTGTTTCTGTTCGCATCTGCCTTGTAGAGATTCTCTACAGACTCCCAGATGTCTTTTGCATTGACCTTCTTGTTGTATGACTCCACTAGAGAGTCCTTCATGGAGTTCTGGATCAACAACTTGCAGAGGTTGTTATTCCATCTCCACTTCGACTGCAGAGTCGTGGCTTCAGCAACCCTTCGAGCATTTTTACCCTCTGGAATGAAAGGCGCAGGATCTGTCAACGCATAGTTGTAAAACCCCAAAAAATTTGGATTATTTTTTATTTATTTATTTGGCTTAAATAGGATTTTATGGAATTTATGAATATCTTTAAATTAAATAGTTATTATTTTAGATGATCTTAGTCATGGTTGAGTTTTGGAGTACAAGATGACCAAGAATTGTGGCACGGATAGTGTACACATGTGCTTTGACTAGTATTTTAGTCATGGTAGGGAAGGTCGAGCCATAGATCTGTTCTAACTAGGAAAACTAGGCCAAGTTGCGACTTAACCTGCACCGATAATTTATTTTAGTAGTCCTACGAGATATTTAAATATAGTTCAAGTAGTTTAAATTATTAATCTAGTTAATTAAGTTCTATTATAAGTTTCATAAGTAGTTAAATAAATTATTTAGGAGCATTGGATTCCGGTGGCGTGGGCGCGGGAGCGGGACTTCATCTTCACATCACGGAACCAGACAAGTATACCTTACCGAACTTATACAGTATTTACATGTTTTCTTTCCTATTATTTTTCTTTCCACATAGTTACATGCTTCTCATATTGTGATTCGTTCGTCATCGACTGCTTTACTTGTTTTCTAGATTTACGTGCACGTATAAGATATTATTCATTTCTTTTGCTTGTCCATTAGTTTTATTCATGTTTATCGTGTCTCGCGATAGAGTTGTCAGTTCTACGCCATATTTTCTTGACTTAACCTGATATTGATCGACTTGGACTTGTCTTGAGTATGACTTGACCTGACTTGACCAATCTCGATTAGGAGTATCTTGTATTGTACTACAATTGAAATATACTATAGATTGGGAGTATCTTGTATTGTACTACTGTCTATAGGAGTTTACTTGACCCTTGTATTCCTTTAGGAGAGGAGATCGATACTAGAATTGACTATTCTCGATTGGAGTATCTTGTATTGTACTACAATCGAAACATACTATAGATTGGGAGTATCTTGCATTGTACTACAAGCTATAGGTGTTATTCGATTGATTGTTAGCCAAGTTTAGTATTACATTTCCATATAACATGTCGTTCCTTAGATATTCTCCTTGCACTATTCTTACCCTCCATACATGTTATTTACTGTTATATTAGTAGGCATGTTTTATGTATCTTGCTAGTCTCCTGAGGACCTGATGATCTCTTCAGGTAGAAGATTTCACGGAGTTAGTTAGCGGATCATGATGGCAGTGATTACATCTGCAGGGATACAGGTACTTGCTTGTGAAATTACTTTATTATCCTCTCATGCTTTATATTCATTATCATGACATATTCTGCTTGTTAGCCTAGTTTATAGACTCGTGTTATTTTTTTAGAGTCTAATCGGATATATATGCTAGTGGACTACAGACCACGACCCATAATGTTTATTCTTGTTTTATATACTCTTGTGGATTGAGATTTAGATTTGCCTTGCCATGATTAGGCATATTACTATAGTCTAGACAACTTATACGTATTCGAGGCGGGCTGGAGTCCGCTTGATACGTAGCTGACTTGTTCACGCACTTGTATCCTGGAAAGCGGGTGCGGGTCGTGACAAGTTTTTTGGTGGCCCATGCAGGTTAGAGCATATCATATCGGTTACGTAGCTGTACTGATACGAGCTTGCAAATATGACTAAATCCTTAGAAATCTCAATCCACAGTGCCTTGAAAAATTCTCTTAGAAATTTCTCTACCACCCTTGAACTTCGTATTTACTCTCGATTACTCTTCCTTTGCTTTCTCGTATCATTGCTTCTCGTCCCTTTTTATTTCGGAGCGACGAATAATCGTGCTATATAGGATTTATCAAAAAAATCTTAAGTTATAGTGTAAGTTAGTTTGCTTATTGTATTGTGATTGTTTGATAGATAAGGGGAATTAGAGATGCCATATGCCATAGGGCATCATGTGTTTGATGAGGTAGTTTGACCAAAGGTGGGTAGACATTCTAGAAATGGCTAAATGATCATACTAGGTTATGCCCTTTATGGTAGTCGCTTGATCAAGAATAGAGTAGTAGTTTTAGAGTAGAGACCGACCCTCTACTAGAAGAACCTAAATATAGGCTAACCCAGCCCATTTACCAACTACCAGTTGTAAAGTAAGGATTAGACAGCTTGGTAAGTATCACTTAGATTGATTAGGTGAAATGAGACTTATATAGTTGTGATAATAATATGGTATGAGGGCAAACCTTCAACGTCATTATTGTAAGACCGTTGGTACCAAGAATAGCGACTAGAGATAACCATCAATAGTTTTGCGATAGAGATGTTGTAAACCAAATTATTTAGGATTGATTATTACTTGAGTTATTAGGAGATACCGTAGTGACCTAGCGTATCCTTTGAACTATTCCTAGTTAAACTAGCGCGGTTATTTGTTAGTGAGCCTGATTTTAATTTCGAGGACAAAATTCTTTTAAGGTGGGTAAGATGTAAAATCCCAAAAAATTTGGATTATTATTTTTTATTTATTTGGCTTAAATAGGATTTTATGGAATTTATGAATATCTTTAAATTAAATAGTTATTATTATAGATGATCTTAGTCATGGTGGAGTTTTGGAGTACAAGATAACCAAGAATTGTGGCACGAATAGTGTTCATGTGTGCTTTGACTAGTGTTTTAGCCATGGGAGGGAAGGCCGAGCCATAAGTCCGTTCTAACTAGGAAAACCAGGCCAAGTTGCGACTTAACCCCCACCGATGATTTATTTTAGTAGTCCTATTTAAGTAGTCCTACAAGATATTTGAATATAGTTCAAGTAGTTTAAAATATTAATCTAGTTAATTAAGTTCTGTTATAAGTTTCATAAATAGTTAAATAAATTATTTAGGAGCATTGGATTTCGGAGGCGTGGACGCGGGAGCGGGATTTCATCTTCACATAACGGAACCAGGCAAGTATACCTTGTCGAACTTATACAGTATTTACATGTTTCCTTTTCTGTTGTTTTTCTTTCCACATGGTTACATGCTTCTCATATTGTGATTTGTTTGTCATCGACTGCTTTACTTGTTTTCTAGATTTACGTGCACGTATAAGATATTATTCATTTCTTTTGCTTGTCCATTAGTTTTATTTGTGTTTATCATGTCTCGTGATAGAGTTGTCAGTTCTATGCCATATTTTCTTGACTTGACCTGATATTGATCAACTTGGACTTGTCTTGAGTATGACTTTGACCTGACTTGACCAATCTCGATTGGGAGTATCTTGTATTGTACTATAATTGAGATATACTATAGATTGGGAGTATCTTGCATTATACTACTGTCTATTGGACTTTACTTGACCCTTGTATTCCTTTAAGAGAGGAGATCGATACTAGAATTGGCTATTCTCGATTGGGAGTATCTTACATTGTACTACAATCGAAACATACTATAGATTGGGAGTATCTTACATTGTACTACAAGCTATAGGTGTTATTCGATTGATTGTTAGCCAAGTCTAGTATTATATTTCCATATGACATATCGTTCCTTAGATATTCTCCTTGCACTGTTCTTACCCTCCATATATGTTATTTACTGTTATATTAGTAGGGATGTTTTTATGTATCTTGCTAGTCCCCTGAGGACCTGATGATCTCTTCAGGTAGCAAATTTCACGGAGTTAGTTAGCAGATCATGATGGTAGTGATTACATCTGCAGGAATACAGGTACTTGCTTGTGAAATTACTTTATTATCCTCTCGTGCTTTATATTCATTATCATGTCATATTCTGCTTGTTAGCCTAGTTTATAGACTCGTGTTATTTCTTTAGAGTCTAATCGAATATATATGCTATTGGACTGCAGACCACAACCCATAATGTTCATTCTAGTTTTATATACTCTTGTGGATTGAGATATAGATTTGCCTTTCCATGATTAGGCATATTACCATAGTCTAGACAGCTTATACGTATTCGAGGCGGGCTGGAGTCCGCTTGATACGTAGCTGACATGCTCACGTACTTACATCCTAGAAAGCGGGTGTGGGTCGTGACAATAGTCGACGCTCATGAGTTGAAGATTAAGACTGACCTTTCTCTTCCATATGTTGAAATGCTTCCCGTCAAACTTCTCAAGTTTAAACTTGTATCGAAAAGTTGTGCACGGTTGTTCTCCATCACATCTGAATCTTGCTTTGAGATTGTTATTCTCGAAACAGATCTTATGATGGAAAATGGAAATCTCGAACTCTTATTTCCAGAGAGACAAAAAATTCGTTCTCCTAAGAGAGAGATAAATACTCGTTATCAACCGAAGTTGATGCAACAAGATGAATAATCGCTATCAACCGGAGTTGATGCAACGATATAAATAATCGCTCTCAATCGGAATTGATGCAACGACTTTGCTGGGGTGATAAAGATCATTGTTGCTCAAAGCAAGATTCGCCCGATTGCGATCTGCTCCCAGAAACCAGCAAGTTCAAAAGAACTTTTGGAACGCTCGTAGTCACCTCCTTTACGAACTCGAAGAACTCTTTAGGACTTCAACGGCGGCGGCATCACTTCTCTCTTTGTCTCTTTATTTTGGCGTAAGTCCCTAATGAAGGCACAAAGAGAGTATCTATAGAGAAGGGTCGAAACCCTAATACTATTTTTGGCCGTAACTGATTGCGAAAAGATAGGAGCGAATAATGGAAAGATTTGAATGAATTAAATTCAAATCCCACAAAAAATGATCTGATCAATTAACTCAATCTTTTCATAATCGCTCAAATCTTACAATCAGCCACATCATATGCCACATGCGCCGCATAGCCACTCAGCCTGTCGACCTACGCGCGTAGCTGCGAAGCCCGCAGCAGTCCGCGGCACCTGCGCGCCCAATGCCGCAGCCCTGCAGCACCTGCGCACCCAGCACCGCAGCACCTGTGCGCCGCAGCCCTGCAGCACCTGCACGTCCAGCGCCGCAACCCCGCAGCACCTACGCGCCTGTGCTGTAACTCGCGCAGAGACGAGCGTACGAGCGCATCAACTGCGCACAATGTGCCTTGCGCCGAAGCTGATGTGCTAAGTGCAAAGTGCGCCAACAAAATGCTACTTTACATCCTTGAGTCCGAGTCCAAGTCCGAGTCGCTAAGCCCCTTCGGGGCTTAGCTCCACAAGGAAATTATCCCATGAGCATGACAAAAAGTATTAATGCTTCTTTGTTGGTTTAGCCTTCTTTCCATTAGAAAAATGCCCCCACATGGCACCCATTTACCTCTCCACACTTTATGTGATCTCTCAACACAAGCAAAGCTTTATATAGAGATACCATCCATTTGGTTTTTCCAATGTGGGACTATCTTTCTAGTTTCTAAAAAAAAACACCAACAAGCAAAATCACCAACAAACATCACCACTAATGAACTCCTTATAGGTGTTGAACCACACACTACTTTTGTCACAACCCGCACCCGTTTTTTTCTACGGATACGAGACGTGTGCAAGCCAGCCCACGCCGCAGTGTCGGCGGTAGAACGCTGTCACGGCCATGATGATCAAAATAAATAACATAATGCTCATTCACAAACTAATTTAACTTACAATATTCACAAGTTTTACATTTGCAGAAAAATATAAACTTGTACGAATATTAAAATGACTACAATTCAGCTATCTAGCTAGTCTCTAGGCTTTTCGTTTGCAAGTACACCCGTCACTCCCCAAGCTAAGCGAATCCACGGCTAACCTGAAAAATATTGGTTTCCAGTTAGGAATGGAACGAGTACAATTCACTGAATACAGTTCCAATATATGAAAATGACTATATAACAAAGGTTAGCCTTTAGACATATGATTTATAAAAAGAAAATGAAGAAAGACAGAATAAAACTGAAAACTAAGAACAGAAAATAAATACAATAAAATACTCACCAACTGACCGACTGAAGTACCTTTGATATGTGATCAGTCTCGGGACAATTATGCGATACGGTCTACACGGTCTAAAGTTATACGGTCTACAAGAAATAAATGCAATAATAAATACGGTCTACACGGTCTAAAGTTACACGGTCTACAAAAATAAATGCAATAATAAACACGGTCTACACGGTCTAAAGTTACACGGTCTACAAGAAATAAATGCAATAATAAACACGGTCTACAGGGTCTAAGGCCAGATCACACATCGTTGGTACTTCACTTCCCCCAACACCACAAAGAAATAAATCAACATAAAGACTGAAATCACATATCTATCGACTAAACACTGATGTATAGTAAAGATCAATACTGGAAACAAACAATAAACTGTACTCGCCTGTGGTCCTTTGCTGGTGAAACTGACAATCCGAACTACTCGGTGTGTCACAATAGTCAAAACTCGTACAACGATCTCCGGATGCTGAAATAAACATTACTAATGTTCTCAGAATAGTCAAAATATCTAGAATTGCATATCCTTAAGTCCAATTCTGGACACAAGGGCAAAACGATAATTTCGGACCAAAACGGTGTCCGCCGTTGGATCCGCTTTGCACCGAAAAACGTGCCAGAGTCAATGGTCTCTAAAATCGTCAAACTATATGTCTACGAATTCATTTTGACGATACGAACCCAAGGTATGTCAAATTTTGGATTCTGGTGGGCTGTGCACAAAATCGCCCGTTGAATCGGACCGTGAGGCCCGTAAAACGGTGATCCGATCAACTGTCTCAGAATCAGACCAAACTTGGCATACAGGACCAAAAAAATGATACGGTCCTGCTGGCGCAAGTTTCGTCTCGATCTGACGAGCGTGCACAAACTAATTGAGAAATTTGCACAGAGGCCGATACGGTGAATTTCGACGGATACGCATCAAATTCGTCGCGCACACGCAACCAATTTGAATTCAGTCAAAGCCCACACGTCCACGAAACCATTATGCACCTTTCGATGCTTTCGGTTCGCGACCACGTCGCCCAGATTGGCGGGACGCACGTCGTATCGAAGAGTTTTTCAATATTTTTTTACTATTTTAGAACAGATTTTCGTCAAACTTTGAAACAGTTTTAACAGGGATTTAATAGATGAAAAATAAAATTAAGAGGGGTTTCGAACTCATATAGGTTGTCTATAACTGCCTTCAATTAGAATTTTGAAAGCGTGCATGGATTGAGAGAAAACCGACCGCGAACTAGAGTAGTTGGACTGTTTTTTCTGTCATGTTTTGACAGTTTTTCGTCGATCTTCACATCGACTTCCCGTCGATCCAATATCAAATCGATCCACACTAATTACTAGGCTTCCTAGACGATTAGGTTGTGGTCGCATATGTGAAAACGAAACAAGAATTGATCGCACGAGGAAAGAGTGGTGCACCTGCAAAGTAAGGTCGGATGCTGCTGCTGTTGCTCTGTTTTCCGTGCGCTCTGGTCGCACGTGGTCGTCGGCCTCGCCGTGCTGGCGGCCGCGGAGGGGCGCGCGTCGGAAGGGAGGTCGCACGCGCAGTCCGGGGCGGCGCTCGGTCAGCCAGGGATTAGGGTTTTTTTTGTCGTTACAATTCTTCGATGGCGATATATATACATATCGCGCGTATGAGTGCTCGGGTTCAGGGAAAACTTCCTATTGGCTTACAATAGCTGCTGGGTTCGGCTGGTGCTTAGCCAGGGATTGCCCGCTCGGGCTGAGCCCAGGGCTTTAACATGTTGTTGCTGATTGTATTAGTTGTTGTTTTATTAATATGTAGTTTTCCTTTATTTTATTTACTCTATTATATATATATATATATATATATATATATATATATATATATATATATATATATATATATATATATCCATAAAACTTAAATAAATCCCACTGGCATCTATTCTTAGTGTAGAGCCCTATTTATATAAATATGACTATGTATATAATAATCTTTATTTGACAAGATAATATAATCAATAATAATAAAATAATAATAATAACCTCAATAATAATGATAATAAAAATAATAATAATGATAACAAAAATTTAATAAATCAATAATGGTGTATATATACCACTATGTGCAGTCTAATAATCCCAAAAAGTACAATGACCTATTTTATACCAATATTCTTGAATATCCACTAATAATTATATTTATAATATTTAATTACGAATACTTAGAAAATATTCATTAAATCATTAAATGGAATACAACACGCTCATACCAAAATACATCAACACGAATGTCGTTGGACGTCCCACATGACTACATGGGCTTGGCTGGGTCCGGTCAAGTCCAGACTGACTTAGTACAACAGGATTTTCTACAAGTCAATAGATCTTAATAATTAATAATTAAATTATTTATAGGGGTCAGGTCGTAACTTGGCCTGGTTTTCCTAGTTAGGACATCACTATGGTTCGGCCTTCCCAACCGGGGCTAATACACTTGCCAAAGCACGCCATGGCACTATCCGTGCCACGATTTCTAGTCACCTTGTACTCCAAACCTCAACCATGGCTAAATTCATCCACCGTAATAATTAACTAAATAATTATTTATAAAATTATTAAAAGTCACCATTTACTCCAAATAAATAAATAAAATCTATTATCAAAATTCTGAGAAGCGGGGTTACAAATCTATCCACCTTAAAAATAATTTCGTCCTCGAAATTCTAATTCACAACTATTCCTTAAATTCAAAAAGGAAATATATTATTACCTTAATCTCCTTAAATTTTAATTCCTCGAAAATAGTTATATCCTCCTTCAGGCCATTTTGGCAACTACAAAAATCTCGAGGACTTCTACCCACCTTTGGTCACACTACTCCCTCAAAGCTATGTCACTAAAATTTATAATCTTCCATCTACTTGCTAAAATTGCTACAAATATATATATATATATATATATATATATATACATATATATATATATATATATATATATATATATACATATATATATATATATATATATATATATATATATGTATATATATATTGCTTTTGACCTCTATAATTCTCTCCATTCTATTAAACAACCCAAAATCTAACACGCAACAAGTTTATACAAGTAGCTAAGAAATATTGGTAAATTCTAATAAGCATGACTATTTGTCGCTCTGTAATAGGAAGGACAGGAATATAAGGAAGAATAATCGGGAGCAATATGACGTTTCCAGAGCGGTAGAGAGTATTCAGTGATGTAGGCAGAAAGAAGGTCTATGAACCATTGACTTATTTGCTAGAGTGGCAACTCTAGTCCAGTCACTTGCTAAATCAAGAACCCTTCGTTTCTTAGAGGGGCTTGCAAATCGTGCAATACAGAAATTCCGTTCTCGAAATTCTAAACAGGTTCCATAATAGAACGAAATTTCAGAAATCAAGATTGTGATCTTTTTCGTGGTTATTTAAACACACGAGCAAGGGATAAAATACAATACAAGATCGTATCGCGACTTCCAGGTAGATGGAATAAGGGTTACGAATGACTTCACATTCTAAGAGATGGAGGCTACATAATCGGTATAGGGACCTATCTCAAATAGTTCGGTTTTATATATTCCAAAAATGGCGGTTTGTATAGATGGGTTTTACTGGGTCTTAATGGGTTTCTGATTGGACATCAATCGTTGGTTGGATGAACCCTGGATTTTAATCTATATGGACTGGACAAGATCTCGATGGTAGAACTATTTCTACTAGGTTAGGGTAACCTAGAATAGATTTCAACCCAGGTGGTTGAGCTAGTTGCCAGTCGGATTGGTTCGCTAGGTTCCTAAATCCCAAAATGCATCTTCCGTGACTTTTGTGTTTAAGTAGCACGAGAAGACACAATTGAGTGACACATTAGTGACATGTGCGTAGTGGGCTTCGAGTAGATCACAACCATATATTGGGTCGAAAGGTTCGAGTCGAGGTTGAGACTTTAGTTGTAGTCGGGAAGTATACGGGTATTATGGTAAGGGTCATAGCTAGTCCATTTTACCTGAAAGTTGTACCACAAAAATAGAGTTCAAGGGAACGTGTTTGAGTGGGACATAATATACCTAGATGAAGGTGGACTCGTCTAGATCTTGCATATGAAATTTGTTGGAAGGTAACAGCTAGTCTTGTGCTCTGAATGTTAATGACACGGTCGGGGACACAAAATGGTCTATATGGGAAGTGGGAGTCCATGGGGCACTAATTATCATCCTAATGGAATATTCTAATCAATCGGTAATCCTCGTATATCCTAAACTTTCAGAAAGCTTACAGTCTACCCTCCTTAGAAGCTAGAACATGGTTTTAGGAATAATATGGTTAGAAGAATTTTCAAAGTCCGGATATTGTACCTCGACTCGTGTTAATAAAGAATAAGGCACGGCATAACGGAATACGGTAGACATAAGTCAAGTCAAGGATTGCTCCTCGATAAATGGAAGTGAGCGTGTACAATGACACATGGTCGATAAAATAGAATGATATGCTCGCCCATGGTATACAAGAGTTATCGACGGGGTAACCAAATCTAAGGAGCATCATATGAAGAGATTTCTAACAACTGAATCGTGAAATTCTATTTATGTCAAACCTGCCAGACTATGGTCACAAGGGTTCTAGTGGTATGGCCGTAATGATCGTGTATTGTTGTTGATAACTGGTAGATCGTAATATGACAGGGTATTTAAGCTATGGTATTGGCTAAGCTAGTGACTGTGGGGTTCCCATACTAGTTAGGTCTTAATGGTAAAATTTACATAACTAGGGTAATATTTTTTGGAAACTAATCTCTGAATGGGTGTCTATCATAGTCACGGTAAATGATTGTCCTTACCTTTGTCTATTCATCTCTTGTCCAAACCGTGGCTTGGTCGAGGAAAGGTTGAGTCAAGGCTTAAGGGTTAAAACCCTAATCATTCTCAAATTCAGGTGGCTAGAAGGTCCCAATAGCAGTTTGGGGGTCGAGAGGAGAACGAGTAACTCAAGGCAAGGTTCTAGTCACATGGCTGGCCGATGATAACCACACTTGTGTATACAACTATCATAGTCATGGGGGATACTCTGTATCTCTCTACCAATTATGAGCTTTCGTCTTTCCAAATCAGTGGAGGACAAAAATAAGAGTTCAAGAAAGATGTCACTGAATACAATTACGTGATTCAAAGGCGAATGTATAACTCAGAAGGAATTGTCAATACAGTAGCGGATGAGATCCTAGAGGCATCTACATCTCAATCCACGTAAGTTGATCAAAAGGAGAGCGAACCGAGTGCACTACGGTTGATCAGACCGTAATACATCGATTCTGATTAGATAATATGTCAGTAGGCGTCCCCAATAACATATGTCTTGAATCAAGCTCGATGAAAGAGTAAGCTTGCAAAACTAGGCTGTAATAGCAGAATTGGTCAAGATAGTCAAAATACAATTATACAAGATTGTTGAAAGGAGGCACAGGTAGTTCGAGTTTTGCGAGAAACAAAACCTTATCTAGTGTTCTTGCTTATACGGTCATCCTACTATCTTTTCATCCATACTGCCTTGGTCGACTAAAGGGTTGTGAACCTCTAAATTCTATATTCTAGGTAAAATTATTAGTGCAATCAATTACCTCGTCAATAAGTCACAAGGACTACTGAATGCTAGGTTGGGAGACATACTACCTAACTTACAAAACTTCCACTAATATTGGCTTTGGATATTATGGGACATACATGGCATTGTCCTATCCTCCACAGTATCCTAAACTTGTAATCACGTCTGAAATTATTTTACCGCGGATTATGCCCCACCCGTATACTCTGGCTGTGGTAAACCCTTGGTTTCATGATTCAGATGTGATATGCTATCAGATACTCTGCCTAATATTGACACAAGGATAACTATGATCAGAAGAGGACCACTAGCCATAGTTTAGCAATATTATATAATCTATATTCTCTAATTTCAACTCTATGGGTCGTGCCTCGCCAGTGCGCTGCTGGCTGCAGTGACTTCATAGTCTCCATAATTCAAATAAATGGCGACAGTGCGCTGCTGTCCTACCATTATGAGTTAACTAATCATTCATTTCACTATATATGTAAAAGTTTATTAGCGTCTAGAGATTCACACAAGATGACTAGGAAATAAAGCATAAGTATTTGTCCTATCAGTTACAACCCTTTAAAATAAAAGATTGAACAGGAAGGAAATAACTGAGGATAAAAGAAATACAACATTCTAATATCTATTCCATGTGTATTCAAACCATTGAGAAAAACCCTGAATCGAAACTAACTCGAGGTTCGTATATGGATAACAAATCAAAAATTTTATTAAATAATGATTCTTAGGGCAACTAGGAATTAAATAGGCAATTTGGACTAGGATACGGGGATGATATCTAAGAGACAAAGAGGAGAAACTGAACAATTTATCAAGGTTAGATCATCAATCCTAGGAAGTCCGATCTCACCAAGTGAATAATCTATCCACATTGGATCATATCGTCATATCAAGAGGTAATAGTGTACCTATGGAGATCTGACAAACTATCAAAATTAATAACTCCTCATCTACATTGCATGGCCTAGACTACCCATCGGTAAAATTGTATAAGGGACTCCTAGTCCTAGTCATTCTCTTAAATTAAATTAATCCCTAATTCGTGAATGAGCTTTTCATAGTCGCAGGCTCGCAATAGTACGACTACCATAAGTACCATCACAAGTTCGCATGATTTTCAAAAACAGACCTGCATGGGCCACCACAAAAACTTGTCACGACCCGCACCCATTTTTTTTCTACGGATACGAGACGTGTCCAAGCCAGCCTACGCCGCAGTGTCGGCGGTAGAACGCTGTCACGGCCATGATGATCAAAATAAATAACACAATGCTCATTCACAAACTAATTTAACTTACAATATTCACAAGTTTTACATTTGCAAAAAAATATAAACTTGTACAAATATTGAAATGACTACAACTCAGCTATCTAGCTAGTCTCTAGGCTTTTCGTCTGCAAGTACACCCGTCACTCCCCAAGCTAAGCGAATCCACGGCTAACCTAAAAAATATTGGTTTCCAGTCAGGAATGGAACGAGTATAATTCACTGAATACAGTTCCAATATATGAAAATGACTATATAACAGAGGTTAGCCTTTAGACATATGATTTATAAAAAGAAAATGAAGAAAGACAGAATAAAACTGAATACTAAGAACAGAAAATAAAATACAATAAAATACTCACCAACTGACCGACTGAAGTACCTTTGATATGTGATCGGTCTCGGGACAATTATGCGACACGGTCTACACGGTCTACAAGAAATAAATACAATAATAAACACGGTCTACACGGTCTAAAGTTACACGGTCTACAAGAAATAAATGCAATAATAAACACGGTTTGCACGATCTAAAGTTACACGGTCTACAAGAAATAAATGCAATAATAAACACGGTCTACACGGTCTAAGGTCAGATCACACATCGTTGGTACTTCACTTCCCCCAACACCACAAAGAAATAAATCAACATAAAGACTGAAATCACATATCTATCGACTAAACACTGATGTATAGTAAAGATCAATACTGAAAACAAATAATAAACTGTACTCACTTGTGGTCCTTTGCTGGTGAAACCGACAATCCGAACTACTTGGTGTGCCACAATAGTCAAAACTCGTACAAGGATCTCCGGATGCTGAAATAAACATTACCAATGTTCTCAGAATAGTCAAAATAGCTAGAATTGTCTGTCCTTAAGTCCAATTCTGGACACAGGGGAACGATAATTTCAGGCCAAAACGGTGTCCATCGTTGGACCCGCTTTGCACCGAAAAATGTGCCAGAGTCAATGGTCTCTAAAGTCGTCAAACTATATGTCTACGAATTCATTTTGACGATATGAACCCAACGGTATATCAAATTCTGGATTCCGGTAGACCGTGCACAAAATCGCCCGTTGAATCGGACCGTAGGGCCCGCAAAATGGTGATCCGATCAACTGTCTCAGAATCGGACCAAACATGGCATACAGGACCAAAAAAACGATATGGTCCTGCTGGTACAAGTTTCGTCTCGATCTGACGAGCTTGCACAAACTAATTGAGAAATTTGCACAAAGGCCGATACGGTGAATTTTGACGGATACGCATCAAATTCGTCGCGCACAGCGACCAATTTGAATTCCGTCAAAGCCCATACGTCCACGAAACCATTACGCACCTTTCGATGCTTTCGGTTCGCGACCACGTCGCCCGGATTGGCGGGACGCAGGTCGTATCGAAGAGTTTTTCAATATTTTTTTACTATTTTAAAACAGATTTTCGTCAAAGTTTGAAACGGTTTTAACAGGGATTTAATAGATGAAAAATAAAAGTAAAAGAGGGGTTTCGAACTCGTATAGGTTGTCTATAACTGCCTTCAATTAGAATTTCGAAAGCGTGCATGGGTTGAGATAAAACCGACCGCAAACTAGAGTAGTTGGACTGTTTTTTCCTGTCCTGTTTTGACAGTTTTTTGTCGATCTTCACATCGACTTTCGTCGATCCTTGATCAAATCGATCCACACTAATTACTAGGCTTCCTAGACGGTTAGGTTGTGGTCGCATATATGAAAACGAAACAAGAATTGATCGCACGAGGAAAGAGTGGTGCACCTACAAAGTAAGGTCGGATGCTGCTGCTGTTGCTCTGTTTTTCGCGTGCTCTGGTCGCGCGTGGCCGTCGGCCTCGCCGTGCTGGCGGTCGCGGAGGGGCGCGCGTCGAAAGGGAGGTCGCGCGCGCAGTCCAAGGCGGCGCTGGGTCAGCCAGGGATTAGGGTTTTTTTGTCGTTACAATTCTTCGATGGCGATATATATACATATCGCGAGTATGAGTGCTCGGGTTCAGGGGAAACTTCCTATTGGCTTACAATAGCTGCTGGGCTTGGCTGGTGCTTAGCCAGGGATTGCCCGCTCGGGCTGAGCCCAGGGCTTTAACATGTTGTTGCTGATTGTAGTAGTTGTTGTTTTATTAATATGTAGTTTTCCTGTATTTTATTTACTCTATTATATTTTTTTTATTTATATATATATATATATATTTTTTTTTTTTATATATATTTTTTTATATATATTTATATATATATATTTTTTATATATATATTTTTTTTTATTTATATATATATATATATATATATATATATATATATATATATATAAATATAATATATATATTTATATTTATATATATATATATATATATATATATATATATATATATATATATATATATATATATATATATATATATCCATAAAACTCAAATAAATCCCACTGGCATCTATTCTTAGTGCAGAGCCCTATTTATATAAATATGACTATGTATATAATAATCTTTATTTGACAAGATAATATAATCAATAATAATAACCTCAATAATAATGATAATAAAAATAATAATAATATAATAATAATAATAACAAAAATTCAATAATCAATAATGGTGTATATATACCACTATGTGTAGTCTAATAATCCCAAAAAGTACAATGACCTATTTTATACCAATATTCTTGAATATCCACTAATAATTATATTTATAATATTTAATTACGAATACTTAGAAAATATTCATTAAATCATTAAACGGAATACAACACGCTCATACCAAAATACATCAACACGAATGTCGTTGGACGTCCCGCATGACTACATGGGCTTGGTTGGGTCCGGTCAAGTCCAGACTGATATGGTATACAACCGGATTTTCTACAAGTCAATAGATCTTAATAATTAATAATTAAATTATTTATAGGAGTCAGGTCGCAACTTGGCCTGGTATTCCTAGTTAGGACATCACTATGGTTCGGTCTTCCCAACCGGGGCTAATACACTTGCCAAAGCACGCCATGGCACTATCCGTGCCACGATTTCTAGTCATCTTGTACTCCAAACCTTAACCACGGCTAAAGTCATCCACCGTAATAATTAACTAAATAATTATTTATAAAATTATTAAAAGTCACCATTTACTCCAAATAAATAAATAAAATCTATTATCAAAATTCTGGGAAGCGGGGTTACTCCTTTTTCTCACACATGGTATGGATGCCCAGAGTGAAGAATCCAAGCTTCAAAAAAATTTTCTTTCCCGTTGTGCATCCTAAGTATATCGCACGGTAAATAATCGGCTTCTTGCACAACATTGGCTTGATTCTGACTGCTTGAACTAGCGTCTTTACTCTTTTTCTCCAACCACTGCTTGTACTTCAGATATTGTTTCATTATGTGGCCTAATTGTTTGCAAAAGAAACACGCATCGCTCTTTTGTCCGAATGATGTGGACTTCGCTACTCTTGCCTCTATTCTTATTCTTCGATCTTCCCCTTTCATTAGCGATCAATGACGATGACTCCTCAATTGGATTTGATCTTTAATAATCTCATTATTAAAAAGATTTGTTGTCACCTCTTCCACCTTGAGAGTCTTATTCCTATAAAGGGCCATTGTCACCAAATGGCCAAAGACCCGAGAAGTAAAGAAAGGTGTAAAGTGACTTGTCCTCCTCCTTTAGCTTTACTTCAAGATACATAAGGTGACTAACAATCTTGTTGAAAATACTCGGATGGTTAAGAATTTGGATTCATATTGTAGAGTTTTTTCCTGAGATGCAACTTGTTAGAACATAACTTTGTCATATTCAAGCTTTATAGCTTCAACCATAATCCTTCCACAGAAATCCCGAACATAACATTACACATCATCTCATCCACCAGACATAGCTCTATCATACTTTGTGCTATTTGATCCATGTCATCTCATGCATCACCCATCATCTTGGCATCCTTTTTGTCCATACTGGCAACGACCTTAAACACTCGCTCTTTCACGATGATAGTCTTGACCATTCTCTGCAACAAAGAGAAGTTTTCTTTATCGTTGAATTTTTTCCATCTCGAACTTGGTGATAATAGTCTTATTACTCTTCATCCTAAAATTTTGAAATAGAAAAAAAAAATCCTTCTCGTATGTTAACGAACCAACAATTTCAACAGTCTTGATCTAGAAAGATAGAGAGCGGACCAATGCCGTAACCTACCATTGACCTAAATCTAACAATTTTAAATCTCAAAAGTTCTCTTAGCTCTTATACCAATTGGTGTCCCTAGACGCGACGGATGTGAAAGAACAATTATCTTATGAACGAGAATAACGAGGCACAATAGTCCAAACACTAGCAACAAGAACAAGCATGCAATGTCTAACATGATTTGATCAAACTCGACCTACTGTGTGGGGGCAAGGTAAGAAATTAAATATATTTAATCAACAAGAGATAAAATCTTGTAAAGATTACACACATAAATAGTAAGTTAAATCATTCCCTTACGAAATCTCCAACGAGCACTCTATGTCTCTCTCTCTCTAGATTTTCTTAGCGACCTCCGATAACTTTTTCTTGTAAAACCTCATTTTCTTTCAAGCCAACTGAAATTAGGACAAGAGAGAGAGCCTTCTAGAGGATATCCCCAAGATCTCATAGCTAAGAACAATCTGAACCGTCGAAGCTAGCTCCTCAATATGAATCGTTTTGATCACTTTCAGTCAGAACTCGAGCCAACGACATGCCGGCAGTACGTCTAGTGTGCTCAAACATTGTGCCCAAACTTCTTGGAGCCAAAAAAAAACTTTGTCAACAATACATCGATCTGCCTCTTGACTGAGGGTCGTATCACTTCTTTGGTTCCTCACACTTTTCCAATCATCGGACACCGACTATAGTTGAACATGAGTTATATACAATATTATGTACACTCATGTTGATTGGATGGTTGTGCCTCATGAAACGGAAGCAACATTGACACCAACCTGATTCAATAGACTAACCCGAGTTTGGCAATGTTATCAGATGCCTCGCAATTAGTTTATTTTTATATTATCTGACAATTCATTTTTCCTTTTCAAACCACAACTTCACTCTTAGCCCTCGTTAGGTTCACATATTCAAGGAATTCGTAAAGGAAACTTGTTTATTTTCTTTGTTTGGTAGCCACAAATTTGAGAAGTATTTTTCTGACATAAAAAAAAGGCTTAATTTTACTTTGCTACCTTCAACTATTCCGCTTTTTCAACTTGATACCCTAAACTTTTTTTTGTAACAAGTTGATAGCCAAAAAAAATTTGGGACGAAAATACCCCTGCTCAAACTTTAAAATTATCCCCCTCCCCCAAACGCCCCCTCCCCCACTCCGGCTACCCCCTCCCTCCCGCTCCGCCTCCCCTCCGGCCACCCCCCTCTCCCGCGCCCGGCCAACCCCCTACCCCCACCCGCCGCCGGCCGCCGCAGCAGCAGTAGCCGCCGCAGCAGCAACCGTAGCCGCCGCCGCGACGGTGGCGCCGGAAGCGGGATGGGGGGTTGGCCGGACGTGGGAGAGGAGGGTGGCCGGAGGGGAGGCGGAGCGGGAGGGTAGGGGTGGCCGGAGTGGGGGAGGGGGGAGGGGAGAAGGGAAGAGGGAAGGGATAAGGGCATTTTGGGGTTTTTGAAAAATTAGGTATCAAGTTGAAAAAAAATAGTAGTTGAGGTATCAACTTGTTACAAAAAAAAGTTTAGGGTATCAAGTTGAAAAAGCGGAATAGTTGAGGGTAGCAAAGTGCAATTAAGCCTAAAAAAATAGAAGGAAAGATGGTTACTCTCATAACTCATGTGATTCATTTTCCCTCCTCCTTTCCAAACATTAATTACCATACATTATGACAAAAATAGCCTTGAGTTATTGCTTATTTTACCAATTAACTTTTCGTATTATGTTTGACTATAATTCTGTTGACATCGGATATTATTGGAACAATTATATTTTTTTTCTTTCCTTTCCTACACCAACAAAACACTGGAAGGAAAATCAAATGCTATTTCTTAATGTTTTTCTTGTTTTACCAAATATAGGAAATGAAATTCGATAGGAATCCTACTTTCCTTTTCCTATTCCTATGGAAAATACAAAGTAATTGATTTCCCTTCCGTGAACCAAACGAGGCCTAAGGATCACGACGTCATAATCACTGTATCAGAAATCAAGCATTTTTCCAAGAACTTCGTGAATAATCAAACGAGTCCAGCGAATTGAATGTACTAACTGCACCTGTTCATGAATATATGTGAATTGAGACATTAAACATAAATGTCTCTACACCAAATCCACCTAAAGACTTGCATAAATGTTTCATAGCAATACTATATATACTAACCATTGACTATGAAACAGAGGAGCATCGGAGCATACACTCACTATCAGGGCCGGTCTAGTAGTAAATTGACAAAACTTCGGATCTGACAATGCCTTTCAGTGCATCATTAGAAGTTGGAACTCTCAAATGCAATTTGGGGTCCAAAATTTAAAAAAAAAAAAAAAGATAAATGTAGAGTGAGTTGGATTTGTATGAGAATAGTAGAAAATGATAAAGTGAGCTCTGGTCCCAAAGATTGTGTGGTCAAAATTTGATGTAGGAAAAACAAATATAAAGTCTAAAATCTAAAAAGTTGGGCCCCAAATTGGAACTTACTATTCTACAAAACGAGTTCCTACAATCTAGAATCTAGAAATTGTGAGAGCCAACCCTTAGCACCTATGGGTGGGAAGGGACCGAAATTGTAGAAATTGAAACTAGGGATGATACTTACTATTCTACAAAAAGAGCTTCTACTTTCTAAATATAGAATCTAGAAAATGGGATGGACCTTACTAATGATGCTCTCATAGAGCAACCTCCAATCCATTTACAGACATTATGAGACCACCCGTAAGTAGGTTGTCCAATCTGCATGGCCGTTTCTGAACATATACATGATGTCAATATTACAGTGTCCAAATTTTTTTAACCTTCTTATATATTATCAATATGAAATTTCTATTTTTAGATCTAGACCTCCATATTTTTTAGAACTACAATAACAAGATCCTTATAATGTCAAAAAAGCCATTTTTTTTTAAACTGGTTAAAAAAAAAACTCTTTTTTTAATTTTTACACAAACTTAATATGAGGCCCATGAGACAGTGGTCTCAGGCCCAAAATTTTAGAGGGCACCAATTTTTTAATTGGAATTTTTTGACTTGCCTCCCACTTTGTTTGCCGCAATTCACGGTGCATCCTACTGTTTTGCAAAAATGTACATCCCCTCCCCCCCCCCCCCCCCCCCCCCACATTGGACGGAATATGTCAGAAATTGACGGTCAGCTATCTTGACCCAAAAAAAAAATTGACCAAAATGCCCCTCCCATTTTCTACTCCCTCTTTCCTCTCACCCCCCCCCCCCCCCCCCGGCCGCCACCCCCGCTCCCCTCCCCTCGCCTCGACGTGCGCTCCCCCCTCCCCGCCTCCGTCGTCGCTGCTGCCGCCGCCCGCCGGAGGAGGAGGAGGGGGCGGTGGCGGGGGGGGGGAGCGGAGGGGGGAGAGTGGGAGGCAGTGGCGGGGAGGGGGGAGCGGAGGGGGAAGGGTGGGAGGCGGTGGCGGGGAGGGGGGGAGCGGAGGCGGAGGGAGGATGTACATTTTTGCAAAACAGTGGGGTACACCGTGAATTGGAATAAACAAAGTGGGGGACAAGTCAAAAAATTCTTTTTAATTTTATTTATAGCTTACTCCACTGTAGATGACCTTGGTCCAGCTGAGTTCTCTTCATTGGTCCGCTGTAGAGCAGAGCAGCAAATAACCCAACGAAGAACAACAAATGGTCCAACGGATCCACAATGTTTATAGCTAGGGAATATATTTTTTTTAAGGTTTTTTTAGAGTATGCGTCCGGTTGCTTGGAGACTTTGGAGTTCTTTCTTTTTATTCCAATATTTGAAGAGACTCACAAGTCACAAGTCTAACATAAGGTCGGCTGCTCCTTTTGGAGCAAGGAAATGAATCATCCCTCCCTTTCCCTCCACAACACATGTGAGTCTTTCTTTATTTTTTTTGTATCATTTCCCTCAACAACACAAGTGAGACTTTTTTTTATATATATACTAATATAAATTGTTGTAAGTTTTATAATTTATTAATATATTTTTTAAGGTAAGTATGTTCCAATTGTCTTTTTTTTAATTTATTAATATATATTTTTCTCCAAGATGTGTTCTAATTGTATTTTTTTATAGGTTTTTTAATAGAGAAAACTCTTGTGGTTAGCTCGTGGAGTTCCTAAAAGGTCTATAATCCTACTGGAATCAGTCCCTCTACATTAAATGAGCCTTATAATTTATTAATATACTTTTGTATAAATCGTTGTTCATTATCATTAATTCGTTATTTGTGCTTGAGTAATTTATTAAAAAAAAAATTATCATTTTGATTAGATAGTTATTCCTGCTAAGATTGAAATGAAGTAATTGAGAAATTGAGAAAGAAAATATTTTTATATTTATTGTTGATTATTTAATTATCATTAATTATTATTATTTGTTGAAAAAAATTATGATAAAATTATTTGATTGCATAGTATTCATATCCATATTATCAAATTGAAATGTCATGTGATATATTGTTATAATAAGTTTCATTTTTTTTCTATGCAGTAACAACAATAAGAACAAATGTTTTATCTCAAAATTAAGGCTAAATTGCAACTTGATACCCTCAACTATCATTATTTTTCAACTTGATACCCTCAACTTTTATAGGTACTAACTTAATACCTGTCTCAACTTATATTTATAACTTGATACCAAAAAAAAAAAAAATTATTCCTCCCCTCCCCTGGCGGCCATCCCCCCTCCCCTCCCCCACCGGCAACCACCCCCACTACCCGCCCCCGCCCCCATCCACCCCCCTACCCGCCCCCACCGTCAACCACCCCCCTATCCCCTCTCCCCCACCGGCGACTACCGCCCCTACCCCCCACCCCCCGGCTGCCCCAAGCGCCGCCGCGCACTGCGGTACACCGTGAATTAGGATAAACAAAGTGGAGGACAAGTCAAAAAATTTCTTTTTAATTTTATTTATAGCTTACTCCACTGTAGATGACCCTGGTCCAGCTGAGTTCTCTTCATTGGTCCGTTGTAGAGCAGAGCAGCAAATAACCCAACGAAGAACAACAAATGGTCCAACGGATCCATAATGTTTTCTAGCTAGGGAATAGATATTTTTAAGATTTTTTTAGAGTATGCGTCCAGTTGCTTGGAGACTTTAGAGTTCTTTTTATTCCAATATTTGGAAAGACTCACAAGTCTAACATAAGGTCGGCTGCTCCTTTTGGAGCAAGGAAATGAATCATTCCTCCCGTTCCCTCCACAACACAGGTGAGTCTTTCTTTAATTTTTTTGTATCATTTCCCTCAACAACACAGGTGAGTCTTTTTTTTATATATATACTAATATAAATCGTTGTAAGTTTTATGATTTATTAATATATTTTTTAAGGTAAGTATATTCCAATTGTTTTGTTTGTTTTTTTTGTAATTTATTCATATATATTTTTCTCCAAGATGTGTTCTAATTGTATTTTTTTATAGGTTTTTTTTATAGAAAAAACTCTTGTGGTTAGCTCGTGTTCCTAAAAGGTCTATAATCCTACTGGAATCGGTCCCTCTACATTAAGTGAGCCTTATAATTTATTAATATACTTTTGTATAAATTGTTGTTCATTATCATTAATTCTTTATTTGTGCTTGAGTAATTTATTAAAAAAAAATATTTTATCAATTTGATTAGATAGTTATTCCTACTAAGATTGAAATGAAGTAATTGAGAAATTGAGAAAGAAAATATTTTTATATTTATTGTTGATTATTTAATTATCATTAATTATTATTATTTGTTGAAAAAAATTGTGATAAAATTATTTGATTGCATAGTATTCATATCTATTATCAAATTGAAATGTCATGTGATATATTGTTATAATAAGTTTCATTTTTTTTTTCTATGCAGTAACAACAATAAGAACAAATGTTTTATCTCAAAATTAAGGCTAAATTGTAACTTGATACCCTCAACTATCATTATTTTTCAACTTGATACCCTCCATTTTTATAGGTACTAACTTAATACCTATCTCAACTTATATTTATAACTTGATACCAAAAAAAAATTTATTCCTCCCCTCCCCTGGCAGCCATCCCCACTCCCCTCCCCTTCCCTCCCCCATCGACGATCGCCCCCATCCACCCCCCTACCCGCCCCCACCGTCAACCACCCCCCTACCCCCTCTCCCCCACCGGCGACTACCGACCCTACCCCCCCACCCCCCGGCTGCCCCCAAGCACCGCCGCGCACTGCCCCGCGCGCCGCCGCTGCCACCCACAACCGGAGAGAGAGAGGGGGTGGGGGGTTGGGGGGAGAAGGAAGGGACAATTTGGTCCAATTTTTTTTCAGGGTATCAAGTTAGTACCTATAAAAGTTGAGGGTACCAAGTTGAAAACCCATGATAGCTGAGGGTATCAAGTTGTAATTTAGCCCAAAATTAATAAAAATAGCAAATAATATATAAAATTATGTCTAAATGTATTAAATATTTTATTTTATTTTTAATACTATTTGGTTTTTCGAAAACAAGAACTTGAATCTGTCAAAACCGTGGTCACATGTATTTATTATTATAAGAAGTCTAAAACCGATTCGGCCTCTCTCATCTCTTATTCATTTATTTTCTAGAGAAGCAAACATGCCTCCAACAAAAAAACAATTTGGTGATTTTTTTTTATTAATACAAACATTAAGTTTTGAGGACACCACTTTTAGAGTCCGTCTCAGACATCAAAATTCTAAAGTCCGGCACTATACACAAAATTATTAGAATGTCATAAACACGAACACGACGCATGCTCATAAGAAAAAGGTAACTCAGACCATCTCCAACAGTTTAGTTAGTAGACACCACTTACCTAACTTCACTATTACCGCAGCTCACCCCGTAACATTATGGGATCTATAAATCATCTCAAATGGGTCCCAATAATATAAAAATACAACATATAATGAAATTAATTTGATGATTTCTCTCACCCACTTGAAAGTTTGGATTTTGAATATTAATAAATTATTTATTCAACTATATTTATCAATATTGTGTTATATATTAATTGTAACTAAAATAATCGCAATTAGTTACACTAATTAACTATATAATTAAAAATATTGATTAACTATTAATTATAATAATTTATATATCATATATTTAGTACTATATCATATAATAAAAACATATATATTAAACAAATAAATAATATACAATATTAATAAAATATTTTGAAGGGAGTCATCTTAGGTAGACCATTGAAGTTCATACTACCTAAAAGACCCCTATGTTCCTCTTAGTTTAGGCAATCTCCAAGGCTTATATACTACTTAAGTGACCCCTAAATGCTTATGTACCCCTTATCTCACTTTTGGTTCGCGAAATCAGTCTTGGAAAAGGAGAGTCATTCATTCATGTGTTTGAATGCCAAAGAAAAAGAGAAAAAAAAAACAATTTTCAAAGAAAAGAAAAATATGAAAGAAATGGTTTCCCATCCACCTCAACGATTCACTCTCTCCCCTAGTTTTTTTTGCATGTATTCTGACTATATTTTTGCCTTTTCAAACACCGAAAAAATATTGACAAAAACTGTCATTTTCCATGCCCACAAAAAGAGCAAAAAAATTAATTTCTTTTCCTTTCCGCGAACCAAATGAGAGCTTAGTTTAGGCAATCTCTAAGGTATAGTCCTTGGAGAAGCTCTTTTGATTGTTCATAAACAGTGTACAAAGTGTGCAAGACTTGTACGAACGCTTCTGTAGCTCTGTAATGTTAACCAACTCGAGCTGAATATAAACGAAATCAAATGGGAGGTTCAAATCCCCCTTGGCACAATATGCCCTTAAATATTAAAAAAATAAGAATAATCGAGATATTTATGTAGCGGCTACCGATAACCATATCTACTATTTCGCCATAACTTCAAAAGTTTTGATATTATGATTTGACCAAATGTAGTGGTTGGGCTCAATCTCATTGGCATCCTGTATGTAGTC